>CM041778.1:84606004-84641241 GCA_023374045.1 Limonium bicolor
GCCGATAAGAGCAGACGCAAAATGTTTATATAAACTAATCCACATAGAAGTATAGAGCAGAATGTGATGTCAAGATATGTCATACTGCCATTTTCGACCTTGCACAAAGGTATCTACTAAATGGACGGAAGTTAAGGCACTTTAAAAACCTAGACATTCTCTAAAATTCATTTGGGACAACCCGCAGCACACCACCATATCCTTCGTCGACTAATCAATTCAGATTAGCCCTAACATAGCAAACCAAAGCTTCAAAATTGCAAGAGTTTGCAAAATTCAAGATTTGACGTAGAAATTAATCAGAGTTCAAGGGATCTATGAGAACCATTAAGATATGCACCAAACAACCATTTTACATCAAATCACAGCTCCGCGCCTCGAAAAGGTTACGACACATACAAAAGATCGTCCTTCAAACGCAAAAGTAGAGCACGCAAAAACAAAGCGAAACAAGAGGCGCCCACTACACAAACTCTAGTCAATTCAATTCAGCATGCAGTGGAAAGAACTGGACAGGGGATAAAGGATAAGGTTTTCAGATCAAAAGTAGAAAAAGGCGAAGAAAATTGCCTACTAATGAAAGAAAGTCGGAAAGAGCTTGCGATCGGACAATTCAAGGCCTCGGAGAACGCTAAATCGAAGAGCACTAATACTGCGAGCGAGGTTAGGGTTTCTTACTCCTCGGATCTTCAGCGACCGGGGAGTTGGATGAGAAGAAAGAAGAGAGAGCCGTGTGGAGTTATCCAAGTGTGACTTTTCGAAGCTAAGTCCTCTAGAGACGATTGCACTTCTATGATAACTTGATTTTTTTTTTTTAATTCTACTTTCTTTTCTATCCCCCAGCCTGTCGTTTTCTGTCTTCTGTTTTCTTTTCGTTTTTTTTTTTTGGAAATGTCATTATATTTTTTGTTAATTCATAAAATGTCACTAAAACATTCACTAAATGTCATTATATTTTTATTAAAGTCCATGAAATATCACTATGTTATTCACCAGAAGTTAAAAAGACAAAAATACCCCTACTAGTTAACAAAGTATCTTTAAAGTTCACAATATACACTTAGTAGCTAAGTACTAAAAAATTCACTAAAATTCATAAAAAATTCAAAATATTATAAAAATATATTTAAAAATATTATAACAATTATAAAAAAATAAAATATCATAAATCATTGAAAAAAGTAAATATTTCTTTGATTTTTTTCAATAAATTTAGACCAATATAGTACCATAATTTATACCAACTAATTACCATTATTTATACCAATTAATTGCCATACATTTTTTTAAAAAATCTACCAATTTAAATTATTAATTCAAAATAAATTATTTTAATTTTTTAATTAATATTTGGATTTTTATTTATATTCTATTTTGCAGATAAATTTATGACATAATATACTTTATTTAAAATAAATAATTTAAATTTTTTTAAAAAAAAGATAATTTGAAAATGTAAGATATATTTTAAAATTAACTACCAATTAAGCACAATAACTAGTACCAATCAATTACCATAATTTGTACCTTACATTTTCAAATTATCTTTTTTTATCAATTTAAATTATTTATTCGAAATAAATTAAATTATGTCATAAATTCATGTGCAAAGTAGAATATAAATTAAATAATTCCAAATATTAATTAAAATTATAATAATTTATTTTGAATAAATAATTTAAATTGGTAGAAACAAATTAAAAAATGTATGGTAAAATTATGGTGATTAATTGGTATAAATTATGGTTATTAATTGGTATAAATTATGGTATTATATTGGTCTAAATTTGTAAAAAAATAAGTATAAATTATGTGTTTAAAACTCTATATTCTTTTTTGTGGTACTAAATAATTTTGAAAGTATCTAAGAAATATTTACTTTTTTCAATGTTTTATGATATTTTAATATATATTTATTTATTTTAATAATTTTTTAATATTTAAAATATATATTTATAGTTATCTATATTTTATAGTATTTTGAATTTTTTAACACTTAGGGGCATATTGTGAACTTTAAATGTACTTTGTTAACTATTAGGGGTATTTTTGTCTTTTTTGTTTCTAGTTCAATGACATTGTGGCATTTCATGGAGTTTCTCAAAAATATAGTGGCATATCGTAACTTTCTTTTTTTTAGTGACATTTCATGAATTAGCCAAAAATATAGTGGTATTTCATGAAATTTTCCTTTTTTTTATGTTGACTGTAAGCTGTAAGCCTATAACTCCCCGATTAGAGAGCTACTATATATTTTCCCTTTGCATTCTTGGAAAAAAAAGAAGCGTTAAGGTCCATCCCAAACATAACTTTACTTACCAATATCGTTCTTTTAAGGTTAATGCGTAAAATCGGTTATGTATAGTTAGAAAATAATAATTTAGTTTAAAAAATAAAAAGGGAAAATTACATCCCCCACCCATGAGGTTTGGTCTAATTACACGGCCCACCCATGTGGTTTGTGAATTTAAATTGCCCACCCATATACTTATGTTCGTTTGTCATCTGTCACCTTTTCCCTTATTTCCGTTAGTGTTGCCTACGTGGCTCTCTTTGACGTGTCTCTATACACTGACATGGCCACCACATGGATATACGATTCTGAGTACTATATTGTGGGTACTATATTGTGAATCGCAACCCTAATTCTTCACTCAGAATCGTATATCCTAAATTTCGATTTGTTCTATCGATTTCCTGCTGCTCTACTCTATCTCGATACTCGCATCGTCCTGCTCCTTTGTTCTTGCATTTGACGCCTATATACTGGCAATGATCTGTTGATGATATTGTCGTTCTCCTGTCGCTTCTTCATTCCTGTGGTTCTTGTTGCTCTTCGAAACTTGCCTCAAGTTTTGCTGCGTTTGAACGCTTCGAAACCCAGCAATCTGGTACGTGACTCGGTTGTTGAAGCAATGGTGTTTGATGTTGTTTGCGTTGGCTGATGTATTTCGACTCTTACTCACTTGCCTGTTTCCGTTCGCAAACCCTAGCTGGTTTTTGATTTCTCGAAAGAACCCTAGCTGATCTCTACTGTTGTTACTGCTGGTGATTTCACGATTCGGTGTTTCTAGGGTTTATGAGTTTTCCCGTGAGTGCGCTGTTTCACATTTTGGTAGTGCTGTCATTGGATTACTGCTTATTTTTGGACGATTTGGTCGAACCTTCACCTACTTAATTCGTATAGAGTCCATTGGCACTACCTGTGTGAACATGTGATGCACTATGATTTTTACATGTGCCCCCTTAATTACACCAGCTTATTTAGCTATGATATGCAAGTGTCGTAGTGGTGCCTATTTCGTATACGTTGCTCTGTTGTAGCGGCATCGGTATAATGTTATAGTGGTCATTTCCTGAAGTTATTAAACTTGAATTGCTCCACTGTTGTACCATATGTTGCTCCCGAGCATTCGTATATGAAAATTCGTATTGCTCCATTTTGTTATCTGGCATGTTGGTGTAAATGTTATACAGTTGTGATGATGGGGCAACAAACCTAATCTGAGCTACTCTTATTTCAATACTTTATCGTTGTTGCTTCTTACATTGTCTCTTACATTGGCAGTATGAATCTGATATTATGTTCGAGGAATCTTGCCTCATTAGCAATGTGTGTCGTTCACAGTTGCACTGCTGCTACAGCTGCTGTTACACAGGAATTATAAAACAAGAATGGTGTACTGCTATATATGTTGTTGAACAACTGCTGTTATATCATTAAATTATGAATGATTTTGAAGTAGAATACTATGTCCCTTAATTACACCAGCTTATTTAGCTATGATATGCAAGTGTCGTAGCGGTGCCTATTTCGTATATGTTGTTGTGTTGTAGCGGCATCGGTATAATGTTATAGTGGTCATTTCCTGAAGTTATTAAACTTGAATTGCTCCACTGTTGTGCCATATGTTGCTCCCGAGCATTCGTATATGAAAATTTGTATTGCTCCATTTTGTTATCTGGTATGTTGGTGTAAATGTTATACAGCTGTGATGATGGGGCAACAAACCTAATCTGAGCTACTCGTATTTCAGTACTTTATCGTTGTTGCTTCTTACACTGTTTTCTGCTACTAATGTATGTGGACAAGTTGCAGTACTATGTCATCATCAAACGGCAGGAACAGTGAAAGCCGATTCACCTTTTGCAATGTGAAGTGTCACTGTAAGAAGATTGCACGTTTGTTCATTGCTGTTACACATGACAACCCTGGAAAACTGTTTTATCGGTGTGATTGTGCAAATGGAATCTTCAAATGGTGGTATGAGGTGGACATGAACATGCATCTTCTGAGGCCTGATATATACAGTGGTGAAGTGAACTCAAGGGATGGTAATGTTGACGTGATCATTCAAGAGCAATTACAAAGGCTTAAAGAGGAGTTGAGGGAGCTGAAGAACCTTATTCAACGAGATAATGCCGAAATGAAAGCTGAACTTAATAAACTGATTTTACTTTGTTATGTTATAGTGGGTGCGGTAGCGCTGTTGTATTTGAAGTTGTAGTTTAGGAGTGTATGTACCCGACTTATGTAACAGCACTTCAACGTGTGTGTGGTTTAGTTATTTTGTTATGAACTTCGAAGTAGCCAAAGATGTGTACTTTATAAGCTATTACTATTTTGAGACCAATTGGAAATTGTAGTCATATTACTCAGAGCTATTACTATCTGAAACAACACTTCTGTTTTCATTGAGCAGATGGACTCATGAATGTGTTGGGTCTGTTGCACTTCTATTGCTATCTGAAACAGCACTTATCTTTTCACTTAATTATCTCGATGAAGCAGCTGTGCAACAAATATTGCAGTTCACCATCAAGTTAACTCAACCCTAACAGCAGATGTGCAACAAATATAGCAGTGCACTATCGAGATAACTAAGTATTTAAATGGTCTAACAGCAGCTGAGCAACAAATATAGCAGTGCACCATCAAGTTAACTCAGAAATTAAATGGTCTAACAACAGCTGTCCTAACAAAATATGGCATTGCACCTTCAGTTTTCTAAATTCCTTTCTAACATCAGCTGCAGCAATTCAAATATAAACAACACACAATGTCTAACATCATCTCCCATTACATCAAGCTGTCAAGCATACAAAACATGTCACTACTACCATTACTGACACATTTCCAAAAAACTCCCAATGTCTAACATCATCTCCCATTACATCAAGCTGTCAAGCATAAAAAACATGTCACTACTACCATTACTGACACATTTCCAAAAAAACTCCCAAATCAAATAATGGTGTTGTTGCAGTCTTCACTAGCGATTGCTTCAGTCTCTAAAATCAGAGCCGTAACAGCTACTCAACTACATCACTAGTGTTTGCTTCAGTCTTCACTTGGCTGAAAAACAAGCAAGATAGATCAGAAGCGGGAGTACAGTCAAAAAATTATATATCATGATTCAAAGACAACTTCACCAGCCACTAAATAGACACAATATACGTACCACTTGCCCGCGTCTTCATTCGTTTTCCTTGGATTTCCTTTGATTAGATGCTACTTCTCTGTTCCCTTTCCTCTTCTTTCCCCTTGAGCAAGTTCCATCACCAAGCTCTTCAACAGCAATGAGTCCCTCACCTTGACCATCCCCTCTATTAGTTTGGCCTGAACATGTCCTCGAGTTGTGCCCCCTTTGCTTACATTTTGTGCATGTCACATGACTTGACCTTTTTGCACTTGGCCTATTCTCACCTTCTTCACGTCTCCTATTCTTCTTAGGTCTACCCGGTAATTTTCTGAGGAACGGTGGTGCCAAGATTTTGCAATCATCAGATTCTGGCCATAACGAGGTGTCTGGAATGGGGGAGATGGCTGATGAGTATGTGGCAGCGTACATACTCATGGAGAAATAAGCGTCTACAAACTGATCCTTATCCATTCTCCCCCAATTTAAAATTGCACAAGCATGCTTGCATGGAATCCCTGACTGGTCCCATGCCATACAATCACATTGTCTATCTCGAAGATTAACAATGTAATGTCAGTTAGAGTCTGTCACCTCAAACTTGTAATCACTGCTCGTTGTATGGCCACACCTACTTCAAGTCTTTGTGTTTTTGTGCAACATCTTTCTTGCATAAGGAGTGATCCTTCCACTCATCTTGTTGATGGACTCCCTTCTATCATTAACTTTCTTCATAAGAATACGCCTGAGACTTTCTAAGAGAGAAAATATAGGGCTGCTCCTAATCCCGGATAACTTGCTGTTGAATGACTCCACAAAGTTGGAGGTTGTTTCTATCACTTTCACTTCTTTTGGCATATGAAATCTCACCCACAGACTGTAGTCTACTTCTCTTAAATACCTAAATGCCCCTAGAGAAGTTTCTTCTATCCTTTTCAGTACATCTTTCAGCGCAGCAGTTGTATAGCATTGTGAGGCTTCCCAAAATAAGTTCCTTAACATCGCACCTGTTGTTATATAAAACAAGCATGTCACATTTCGCAACTTACGTGATAGCTAGGGTATGATTGAAATGAAAGGACAGCATGTGTAAGAAATTACCTGGGTGGTCCTTTTTGAAGTTCGCAACTTACGTGATAAGTATATGGGTGGGCAATTTAAATTCACAAACCACATGGGTGGGCCGTGTAATTAGGCCAAACCTCATGGGTGGGGGATGTAATTTTCCCAAATAAAAATCTTTTCTGTTTATTTACAAAGTTTTAAAAATTGTAAAATACACCTAATATTAATAATAAATTATACAACATATTGAAATCAATTATTTAATAATGATTAAATATAATTTATATATTATAAATGTATACTATTTTAAACCAAATATAGGCTGAAATAAACTTAGATACAAATAAACAAATTATAAACAGTATAAATTCAAAAAAATCTAAGACTGTTTGTCAAGTTGAGGATTGAGTAAGTCAAGTTCCCCTCCATGCATATTTCCACTATAGTAAAAAGTCTCATATGTAACGATGGACTTCATGAAATAGGTGTTTTCTTAAGAAAGAAAATGTTCTCATCAGTGTTGAGAGACAAACGTGTCTTTCCTCCCTTCGATGTAAATTTTCTTCTTTCTATAGATTTACAAGACTCCCTTTATTCTAAAATATTGGTCTTTTTAGGGACAAATCTAGACTATATTTCATCCCTAAAACAGTTAGGGGGCATTTCTTTCGAGCGGGAAATGGAATGGAATCGGGAAAGGGAATGGAGAGGAATGGAAAAGAATTCTCTTTGATTTTCCCGGTTGTTTGTTTGAGCTGGGGAAATGAAATAAATAACCAGTCAACTGAAATACCCCTAACTAATAAAACATTGATTAAACATCTAATAAGATGATTTAAGGCCTAAACATGCCTTAAAAATCAGTTTAAAACAACAATGGTAAAACATAAAGCAAGAATTGCACCCTTTGACCATTTAGGGAAAATATATGCCCAAATGAACTCCTTAGGACCTAAAATTTTGTCCTAAGAACTATAACACACAAATGAACGTATTAAAATTATTGGACAACACTCCAACACAAAGAACAAGCATTTACATGCTTAAACGTCAATTAGGGAAAAAATATGCTCTAAGAAACCTTAAAGGTCTTATGACCTCCATTTGATTCCAAATTGGATTCCTAAGTTTAATAATCATGTAACGGATATAATAAAACTGTTCTCAAAGAAAACCAAGCTCAGAAACACCTTGGGACACAAAATGTGCACTAAAACACCTGAAAGCACGTTTTTGTGTATGAGCTCCAAGATATTGACTTTTTGTCATTTTAAGACCTAGATTACATTCTTTATAAAATTAATGTGACATGATAGACTATATTATAAATTCTAAATCAAAGTTTTAAAATAAACCATGGTCAATGGTCATCCTTTGACTTGACCAACCCTTGCCGCCCACTTAGGCAGTCATACCCATCCAATTGCCAACCTAAAATATCTACTAATGAGTCATCTAAAGACTATTCAATAAAGTAATCAAACTTTACCTTATAAGCTACTTTTCTCCTTTTTCTTCAGTACCTTCCTTCCCCAGCCGTAAGTACTCATCCTTATCCTCCCTTCTGCTCCTTCTTGACCGTGATCAAGCTCCCAATTCAATGATCAACTCCTTGAGTCATAGGTAAGCCCTTGGTACATGATTATACTCATTTTTTTCATCTCCTTCTCCTCTTTCCAATGGTATAACTCAATCCCGATTCCATCCAGCCATTTTGAGTGAGTTCATGCTTGAAGAAGAGGGAAGTTTCGGTTGGAAATCAGAAGAAGGAAGGGAAGAAAGCTTAAGAAGTTCTTAAGGTATAAAACATGATTTAATCATGATTCTCTTCTTCCTCTTCATTACCGGTTGCATTCCTTAGTTTTCCTATCTCATTATCTTGTTCTCTTCATGTAAAATCAGTGGAGAAACCCACATCTTGAAGGAGGAGCTAGATCTAAGCCAAAGACCTCATCTTGGCTAGTTTCGGTAATGGAAAAATACACCTCGTTCTCCTTTGTTTATACCGGTTTTCTTCCTTACTTTAGATGGTGTTGTAACACCTTCCTTTTGCTTCAATTTGGAGGCGTAAACAGCCCTTGATACCTTTGCATTTCTAAGGTAATTTTACCTTGATTGTGTGTACTAAAACACTTCCTATGATTAGCTCATGTTTAGATTTTAATCATGTCTTGTTTGCTGTATAAAAACATGTTAATCAAGCTGTGGAAAAATCTTCCCTAGGGAGCTGTGGCCAAACAAGGCCTTACCCTTGCTAAATCAAGGTATAAATCACTTAAAACTCAACTTTGATATATTAATATATGTTTAAGCTTGTGTATATATATTGTCGTGAGTGAACATAGGTTATATGGTCAAAATTTTGACCTTAGGTGGTTAAGGAAATGAGTTAGTAAATTTATCTAAGTGGTTAAGTAACATAAAGGTCAAATTAAGACTTTATGTGGAATATTGGTAATTAATGGAAAATATATGGTGAGGCCGAGAGTTTATATGTATTTTGGGGCATTTATGTGTAATTTATTTTATAAGCTAATGTTTGTAATAAGGCCATGTACTTTGGGCCATTTTAATTATGTATATTAAGTTTAAATTAGGTTTTAGGTAATAAATAAATATTACCGCAAAGCATAGGGGTTAAAACTATAATTAAATCAAATTTGGGGGCTAAACATTAATATAGTCGAAAATTAGGTGTTAAAAGGATTTTAAATAAAAATTGTAAGATTTGATAAAGTTTTGGGGTTAAATTGTAATTTCTGGAAAATTGGGGGTAGAAACCGTAAATAAGGGAAAGTAATGGTCAAGGCTGTATTAAGGAGGTCAACCTTGACCATAGGGTAGGTTTTGACCAAATTAGACAAGTTAAATAATTTATTTAAGGTTATATAAATAAGATAGTATTTAATTGTAACATTTTATAACATATGGGGTATGTACGGAGATTACCGAATCTTAAGGGTGTAAAATGGTAATTTAAACACCCATGGGCTATTAGGAATTTTTAGGAATTTATTGGGTTGAATTTGGAATTAAGATAAGTTATATATGTATAATATAGTTATTATGTCATTGTTATACTTTGGAAAAGTAAATGGGGTGGAAATGTAAATACCGAGAGTTTAGGGGTTAGGAATAATATTTATAACCCTTGGTGTTTGGTGATTTTTAAATAATATCGAGTATTAAAAAAGGTAAGTGTATAATATATGGTTTTAATGATATTATAAAACTATATGTTATAAATTGGGTCAAATTGTAATTATAGAAAGTTGGTGGGTTGAAAAATAATTTAGAATAGATTATAGGTCTGTTCGGAAATTTAAAACATATATGACTATAGGTTATATTTATATTAAGGTTTAAAATGTTATAATATATGATATATATATATAACATAACATTATATATGTGGTCAAATTGTAAATTTGGAAATGGAAAATAAATTAGAACAGATTTAAGGTATTTCGGTTATTTCATATAAATAACTATAGGTTATACCTTTTTATAAAGTTAAAAATGTTATATTATATGGTAATATAACATGGTATAGAATATGGGGTGATTTTGTAATAAACATAAAGATGTGGTAAGATAATAAAATTAGATTAAATGGATGTGCCTTTTCGGAAATTAAAAAAAATAGTTTTGTATAAAAACTATAGGTAATAAGTTATATAAGATAAAAGTATCATATTGTATGATTAGTATATGGTATAACATTACATAATGTTATGTGGTCAAAATGAAATTAAAATAAAGTATGGTGCTGTACCGAATTTATAAAGGTTGGAAAATGAATTTTAGACTATGGTCTACAATGTTATAAATGTTATAACAATTATATGGTATTCATGTGGTTTAAATGGAATTAATATAAGTAAAAATATTCACATTAAATAATGTGACAAACTATAAATAAATGAGATTTATAAACTAAGGTATATATTGAATAAACCTTAGGAGTTGTAATTATACAACAAAAGAATGTTACATAATATTAAGATAATGATATTAATATAAGTTGTACAATATAATACAATTTATAGGAATAATCATCTAATATAAGATGATAAAATGTGACATATAATTGATAAGCCGCAGACTTATCGTATTTTATGCACTAGATTCAGGGATATATTTATCTAAATAAGGTTAAATAGATGTATTTATGTTATATCTATGTATTAAAGTATATTATTAGTTCGTCTTATGTGTTTATATGTTTTGTGTACAAGGAACAAGTTTCTAGCCAAAAGTCCATTGATGCCGGACATAAGGCCGGGTAAATCCTAGCCGGCACTAGTAAAAAGTCACCTCAGTTCACAGAAGTTAGAAGTACATGAAGAGGTGTCTTTTGATGAAGAGGTGTCTTTAGATGAAGAGGTGTCTTTTGGCGAAAAGGTGTCTCATGGTGAAAAGGTGTCTCATGGTGAAGAGGTGTCTTTTAGTTGGAAAGATGTCTTTTGGATGGGAAGACACTATGGAAAGACATCATTTGGTGATGTGTCTTTCCATACCAATACAACTAGTGTAAAAGGTATCTTTTTGCTAAAGACATGTCTTGGAGTTGTGTCTTAATGGAAAGACATCATTTAAGATATGTCTTTCCATAGAATCACTTCCAACACCTATAAATACCCTACCCATGTGATCATTTGGAACACACTTCAACATCATATTACACTCCATTCATTACTCCATTTTGCCTCATTCCAAGGTGTTGGTGTCAAGGAGGTTCTATGCAACTTTCCACGCGAGGAGAAGAATCCATGGGGGTTAAGGCTACATCCAATCTTCTTATCTCCTGTGTATTCTCTCTCTCGATTTGAGTGGATGGTGGAGTAGGAATTCCTTGTTTGTTCTTTGGTTAGGGAATGAAATTCTCTTTGTAAAACAATGTGTTCTTCTTAATATAACTTCAAGTTTATTAAGAGTAAGGTTCTTATTGAAGGAGAATTGGTTGATCTCTTATTCTCTTCATGCAAATTTTACTTGTGGAAGATGAATCCCAAGTGGAATAGGACAGACTCTCTTAATGATCTTCCTACTCTCTTCTTAAGAATTAAGAGTTAGTAGTAAGAGTGAGTAATCCACATTCCCCATTACTTTGTTCATTTCGTGGCATGATATATGCTCGAATTGTAATAGGTATTGAGTCTTCTGTTTTCTTCTCGGAAACTGGAATAAGAATACGCATATTGACTATGCCGGATTCACTGCCGGTGGCCAATGTCCGGCATATTCAAAGTCTTTGAATATGCCGTGCATCTGGTATCCGGCATGACACCCGGCGCATTCAATTGTTGGTTAATTCGAAGGCTTGTGTTTATGTTTCGAGTTCATGTTGATACTTAGATGGGTTTAAAGCCCTGAATAAAGAATAATCTCCTTGTAAATACCACTTAGTTTAGTTAGTTTTGATTAGGATTAGAAATATTTCAATTTCCCCCTTGTCTTAGAATAGGTTATTACCAGATTAGGACTAATTTCTATAAGTCCCTTGGGTTCGATACTCTAGGTCGTAATTTGCTCATGCTATATTCCGACCGGGTTTTATTTGCTACCCGTAGTAGAGTGTAGGTTTAGTTATTTATTTTATCCATTTTGTATATAGTTTTTCCTACAATTTTCCGTTTAGCAATAATATAAGAGTTTTACAATTCATAAAACTTACCTATATTGGTAATATATATATATATATATATATATATATGCGAGAATTATGTATATAAGGATGGATATTATATGGTTGGAAACCATATAATATAATGGTGAAGGTTATTACATGAAAATAGTTATAAACTATAAGTATAAGTTTTTAATTCAAATGTAGTTTATTAAAAGATTAATGAATTATATAATACAATGTATTATAATGGATGGTGGAATAATAATACCATGTGATAAATAGGTTATATGCCTAAGTTCAATAACGAAGGAGATTAAACGAATATAATGGATTAAACTCAACAGTCGAAATATCACGAACAACGAGTCTAAGTAATGAAGCTGACTGGTTTAGAGAAACCCGTAACAATTAACAGTTGAAATCCGGGGATGAACTGTCAGGGTTACAATGTTATTCGGAAATACCGGATTTAGTTAGTCATGGAGACTGACTCATAGTGTTGTTACTGTTTAGATCGTACTTCAGACGAAGGCGCCCGACGAGCTTAATGGTCTATTGCGCATCCTAGGTCTGAGGTGTACAATATTTAAAGGGGTTTGATCCGGGTTGTCCTGAGGAATTCCTCGGGCTCGGATTTGTTTGATATATAACTTGTGTGGTATGCGTGTGGATACGTGATTGTGATGATGTGTGTTGCTGCATTATTTAAATATGCGCAAACGTCCTACGGGACTAATACTACGTCGACTATAGATCGACTTATATAAACATACATATGTGTTTAAAGTGATGACACGATGGTTACTTAAAATAATACCCTTAGTATTATAATTAAGTATATAATAACCTAAGTAAAACACTTAGGTATGAGATACGACAATGTCGGTCTCTAGAGGATGGATCTCGAAGATGAATATGACCTAGATTACTTCTAGGCATGCATGAGACCCATTGGGCAGCTAATTAATAAATTGTATTCTCCATAAAACTAAGAGTATATCTTAATCCTATGAGAGAGTAGGTATGAGATGAGGGGAGGAATCCAGTGTAGTTTACGAACTATCTAGTTACGCATTTGTGATCACTGAGGGGATACCCGATCGGGTTCCGTTTAGGAAATTTCCCAACGAGCCCTAATTGGATCGTGGGTCAGATGGTACATGCTGTTGGTACACGGCTACGGCCTTTATATGGACGCCTTACGAGGCAAAGTGACGACCAGGGGCCTCCGGACCTTGGCAACATGAGCACCTTTGTGTGTACGGGAGGACTACTGTCCATTGGTAAGGTTAATACGGGTTGTCCTAAAATGACGCCCAACTGGTAAATAATTAAACATGGTTTGGATGGATGGGGCCTTGAAGGCCGAATATTAATAAGTATGGAAACCGTTCGCCAAGGCGATTATACATAGTATTGTAATTATTCGATACGTTCGTTTATGCAACTGTTGATTGTGGAATGTAATGACTGATTGATTGGATGGATGACTACGTGTTTATGCATGATTATTACAATATTAATTATATATGTAAAATGGTAAAGCATGAAACCAATCTAATATCAAGATGGTTAAAAATGACTAAGTGACCAATAGGGTCCAGGCCCGGCATACTCAGCGTTTATTGCTGAGCCTTTATGGCACTGTGCAGGTTGCTGATCATCGTCGAAGCCGAAGTGTGGGACCCGGGTAGTTAGGGTTTTGCTTTATTTACCACACTTGGAATTCAGTTGTATAACAATGTTAGATTGTGGATTGTACGATGGTATTGTTGTATATATTCGGGATTGGGTAGACGCTCACTTGCCAACAGTTATGGTCATGGACTTTGTATGATGTATAGGATTTATCTCGTTATCACAGCGGTTTAGTAGCGTTGTTTATTTTGTGGTTGGATTTAGTTTCTGCTTCCTTACTCGCATGGGCATGTAATGGCAGGTGACACCCGAGTGAGATTTAATGTTGTTTATTCTTCCGCTGTAAGACGTTTTCAATTATGCTACGTGAGAGATTATTACGTGTTTATCAAGAGGGGTGTTACAAAAGTGGTATCAGAGCGGAGTACCGCTATGATGACGAGATACTAGGTTTAAGACAGTGAGCTTAGGACTTGGGAGTTACGAAAAACGTTTGTGAGGTACGAGACGACTCATCTTAAAAGATATTATGTTTAGTAACGCAAATTGTGTGATATACTAGCCTTAAAGGCAATTCAATATCCACTGGTTGTGTACGGTAAATTACCGAGTAATCATGCGACATTCTGTACTACAGATGTCTGGAGGGACTGAAGGTCGTGGTGCCGGTAGAGGTGGAGGCGGTGACCCCGTGAATCCAGGAGTTGCCGAGACGATTGCTGCCGTTCTCGCACAGCTTGGTACTCAAATTGGAGGAGCACCAGCCCACCCGCCACAGCCCAGGGAGACAAACTGGCTGAAGTCAGTTACCGAGACCCGACCACCTACTTATTCAGGGGAGCCGGACCCCATAGCCTTAGAGCGTTTTATAGTAGAACATGAGAAGGCCTACGAAGCTTCGCAAGTACCTGCCGACAAGAGTGTCGTCATTGCTGTTTTTCACCTGAAGGGTGCAGCCAGTACTTGGTGGAGGTTGGTCAAGGACCATCACCAGGATACGCCCGGCTTTACGTGGGCTGCCTTCGTTGAGCTGCTGAGGGGGAAGAACTACCCGGCACATCTCAAGCAGATGAAGCCTCGTGAGTTCGAGACACTCCCCTAGAGAGGTCTGACCGTGGATGAGTACTACGCTCGATTCATCGGTCTGCTGGACTTCATCCCCGGAGTCGACTACTCAGAGACCGTGAAGGTCTAGAAGTTCCGGGGGGGACTGTTGTTTCGCATCCAGATGGCGATGGGTGCTGCCCTCTATACTACTATCCAGGTATAAGCATGAATGCCATAAATTATTTACTTACTACATTACCGATTAACTTTGTGAGAACTTATCAATGAGATTCCAGGAGTGCTACGACGCTGCCTTGAGGACGGAGCTACTGCTCCAGACTCGGGAAGAGACTCTCGGGACGAAGAAGAGAAAGAACCCTGAGGGAGAGTCTGAGGGTGGAGGAGTGTCTCCAGGCGATGCCCAGAAGAAGGGAAAGTAAGGACTTATCCCGTTCTAATTTGTTTACCATATTAAACACCTTATATGAATGCTGACCCGAAACCTTAAACAGGAAATTCTTTCAGAAGAAAGGGTAGCAGGGTCACCAGGGAGCTAAGGGGAAAGAGCCCGTCCCTCGGTTGACCGGCCCAGCTATAGATGCCCAGCCTTTGAGATCTGCGCCTCCAAAGGGTGAGCACACCTTCCTCTTAAATTAAATTGTAACCTTAGCCTTTATACCGTTAGATATTAACTCAAATTAAATGCCACCATCAGGCACCGGACAGCCCCAGCGCCATTTCTATTGTAAGCACTGTGGGAAGGACCATCCTGGGGTCGACTGCAGTGGCCGCAAAGTGGAGTGCCAGTACTGCAAGAAAGAGGGCCACCGGGAGTTCGAGTGTTGGATGAACCCTGAGGGCCGTAACTACAGGCCACCAAAGAATACTCAGAAGACCTCAGCTAGAGGATCTGGAGTACCATGAGGCGGTCAGGAGGGCCAGACATCTACTGATGTTGGAGCCCAGAAGGGGAAGGGAGTCGACAGGGCATGAGTACCCTGAACTCCGAAAGACCGCTAGTGGAAGACTTTTGTTTATTTTGCTATATACTTAGCTTTGAATTAAGAGAAATATGTTGTAATTATGTGGGAGTGTGTCAGTGACCACTTGCCTTTTGTGTATGACTTTTGGGACTAGCTATGTGTACTAGATACGAGTAACCTTGGAACCTTGACGAACCGTGTATATATGAATAGAATTCTTAATGCCTACACTGTTATGTAACCCATACTCAATGACGAAAGAGTCAACGAGACCGATAATTACTGAACCGACATCTCAACCTGTATGGCGCACTTGCTACTGCAAGCGCTATGACAATCAATACTCTGAAATTTCCATTTTCCTTGCGCACTTGCCACAGCAAGTGCTGCAGCTACCACTAAATTTTTAACCTACCGATAAATACCAAATTTTCATACTAGTTTTTCATACAAACCTTTAGGATTAGAAGCCTATGAAACCTCGGAAGGACCTGTTAGTCCGACCACTGCAACTGAAGAAATTATACAGCCACCGTAATTGTAAACCACACCAGTTTAATTGTTCGAGAATTTTCAGACATGGCTTATTAGCCGAATACCAGAAGTGTATATCAGCATTTAATGCTAATCACTAATAGTGATGAATGTTTAGTCCTCAGGGACAAGCATAACCTTGTGTGAAATAGAATACCCTTTGTAGATGCACCACCGTCAATGAGGATGGTTGGGAAGTGAAGAGCCAAGTTGCTCAAGCTATTATGCAATCTGTAATACATCCAATTAAACGGATAAGGGGACGAATACGAACTACAGGTGAGACGTGATAATAATTAAACTGGGAGGAAAAGAATATGTAAAGTACTCAAGGAAATCAAGATAGGAGACCCAATGTTGCTAAACCCAGCATGAATTTTACTTAAACCGATTGCAGCCGTAAAGGCGAATCAATATTTAATGTGTAACTAATTGACAACTAAGTGCTACCTCTAGAAGGAGTGCCACATACAACATACTACTAGAAGGACGCGAGTCCGGGGATCAAAAATATTGTCTCCAACCGCCTTTATCATTCATGCCACTAGGATAATAATACTTACGACAATGCGAACTAATCGATATCAAACTACAAAAGGACAATATAATACTTCACAATAGCCGTGTGACGGACACTACCAGTTTACCAAACGAGACGTGGGACAACCGCACTCCGATAGAAGCATGTGGGCCTGACAGACTTAATTATAAGTTAGTCAGGTAAGTAGTAATGTATCAGTACGGTACCCCATGTATGTAGACAAGTAGTGTAAGGAACACGAGAAGTAGTCAACTATGTGCCAAGGTCAGTGATGCAGTTATCTCGAAGATGGACGAGAATAGCCGCAGCTAAACCAACGGGCTAGAGGAACCAAGAACTTTCAACACAAAGTAGCAAAAAATACACAGTGAAGACAAAGGAAACCTTTCGAAGACGTGAACGCTGATGATAGAAACAGGAAAACCCCATTATATGGACGAATAATATGTAGAACCCTTATAAGGATCAAGCAAATTCTTGCAATCCAGAGGAACCTACCAGATGATGTGAACATAAACGTTATGAGAACTAACAACCGACGAATCAACTGGGATATGGTGCGCGTAGAAGCGACCAAAAGGAACAACCATCAATAATAAATACGTGGGCAAACTTAGACGAGTAAAACTCGTAGAGAATAATGTGAAATGAAAGATGAAGATGCAGAACTCTAATATGAGCACAGCTTATGGATTCCCCTGACAGAAAGCAGGAAGAACCATACGAACGTTGTTGCTAGCCCGACACACGGAAGAAGATATATATATATATATATATATCAACACGAAGTAAGTAGCAAAGAACTACAACAGTGTGTTACTCCGGAACAAAACCACCTGGAGACACGGATGACAATTATTATCTTCGTGGACATGTAGGCTAGTACGTCTCAGTATTACAAAGACAAGTGCAAAGAGCACTAAGTACTAACAATAGCCAATGTCATATTGCACCTCAAGCTAAAAATCAGTGAGAGAAGATACACGCACGTACGCTAGTAATCCAAACGACAAGATATACGACAATAAAAAGGGGGCAAACTGAGCCCTGTGTTCATGGGTCTGCACCTCAGTATGGAGCGAGTGGGCCCATTAAAAACGAATTTGGTAGAGAGCAGAAATAGTTGAGTGCCTCACCCCTTTATGTATTGTGGAGCCCGGACCTGTCTCTCTGATATGAAAATAATCCACTCCAAAGGTGAAAGACGCCATATGAGAGTTGGAGAACTCTATGAGAGCCAAGTATCCAGCGTTCCTTGTTGAGCGGCTGTTGTATACTTGTGGGGTAAGGGGGCATAACCCTTTTTAAGGGAGGTAAAGCCTCTTGGCTGTGCATGTATGGTCATTGAGTTTTGTTTGTTTCGTATGCGGGGCATACAATAGTTTGTTAGTATGCGGGGCATACGATGTCTGTCTGTTTGTTTGTTGTTTCGTATGCGGGGCATACATTGAATCGGTGGTATGCGGGGCATACGATGTTTTGTTTGTGTGTGTGTTTGGTATGCGAGGCGTACGTTGTTGATTTATTTTTGTGTAGTGAGCACTTATATGTATGTATCCTACGAGATACCTGTTTGAATGATGTGTATACACCCATGTGTGTAGTACCTTTTTATGATATTTATGATATATATAGCCGTATTACCTTGGGGATGGATTACATATGGTATCACTTAGATACAAAGTGAATCATTAGATATGAAATGTGGAATGATGGTATGGTATGGTATGGTATGGACACCTCGGGGAGGTTGTGTCAGGGTTTGTAGAACTGATAGGAAATAAGGGCGCTGATGGATCGCCTACATCCATATGTTTGAACTAACGCCACAAATGATGGCTATGTGCTGTATAAGCACAATACAAAGTGTATAAATGATATATCACATAGATATACATTATGGGAATCATGGGTAGTTATATATACATACATATTTGAGAAAGCGACTTCGGGATGAAGTCTTCTAAAGGGGGGTAGATTGAAATACCCCTAACTAATAAAAATTGATTAAACATCTAATCAAATGAATTAAGGCCTAAACATGTCTTAAAAATCAGTTTAAAACAACAATGGTCTAATATAAAGCAAGAATTGTACCCTTTGACCATTTAGGGCAAATATATGCCTAAATGAACTCCTTAGGACCTAAAATTTTGTCCTAAGCACTATAACACACAAATGAACGTATTAAATTATTGGAAAATACTCCAACACAAAGAACAAGCATTTACATGCTTAAAAGTCAATTAGAGCAAAAATGTGCTCTAAGAAACCTTATAGGTCTTATGACCTCCATTTGATTCCAAATTGGATTCCTAAGTTTAATAATCATGTAATGGATATAATAAAACCGTTCTCAAAGAAAACCAAGCTCAGAAACACCTTGGGACACAAAATGTGCACTAAAACACCTTAAAGCACGTTTTTATGTATGAGCTCCAAGATATAGACTTTTTGTCATTTAAAGACCTAGATTACATTCTTTATAAAATTAATGTGACATGATAGACTATATTATAAAGTCTAAATCAGAGTTTTAAAATAAAATCAAAATGGGTGATTTTGGGTAAATAGTACCCAAAATAACATTTTAATTCCTAACTTAAACCATGGTCAGTGGTCATCCTTTGACTTGACCAACCCTTACCCCCACTTAGGCAGTCATACCCATCCAATTGCCAACCTAAAATATCTACCAATGAGTCATCTAAATACTATTCAATAAAGTAATCAAACTTTACCTTATAAGCTACTTTTCTCCTTTTCCTTCATTACCTTCCTTCCCCAGCCATAAGTACTCATCCTTATCCTCCCTTCTGCTCCTTCTTGACCGTGAGCAAGCTCCCACTTCAATGATAAACTCCTTGAGTCATAGGTAAGCCCTTGGTACATGATTATACTCATTTTCTTCATCTCCTTCTCCTCTTTCCAATGGTATAACTCAATCCCATTTCCATCCAGCCATTTTGAGCGAGTTCATACTTAAAGGAGAGGGAAGTTTTGGTTGGAAATCAGAAGAAGGAAGGGAAGAAAGCTTAAGAAGCTCTTAAGGTATAAAACATGCTTTAATCATGATTCTCTTCTTCCTCTTCATTACCGGTTGCATTCCTTAGTTTTCCTAGCTCATTATCTTGTTCTCTTCATGTAAAATCAGTGGAGAAACCCACATCTTGAAGGAGGAGCTAGATCTAAGCCAACGACCTCATCTTGGCTAGTTTCGGTAATGGAAAAATACACCTTGTTCTCCTTTGTTTATACCGGTTTTCTTCCTTACTTTAGATGGTGTTGTAACACCTTACTTTTGCTTCAGTTTGGAGGCGTAAACTGCCCTTGATACCTTTGCATTTCTAAGGTAATTTTACCTTGATTTTGTGTACAAAAACACTTCCTATTATTAGCTCATGTTTAGATTTTAATCATGTTTTGTTTTCTGTATAAAAACATGTTAGTCAAGCTGTGGAAAAATCTTCCCTAGGGAGCCGTGGCCAAACAAGGCCTTACCCTTGCTAAATCAAGGTATAAATCACTTAAAACTCAACTTTGATATATTAATATATGTTTAAGCTTGTGTATATATTGTCGTGAGTGAACATAGGTTATATGGTCAAAATTTTGACCTTAGGTGGTTAAGGAAATGAGTGAGTAAATTTATCTAAGTGGTTAAGTAACATAAAGGTCAAATTAAGACTTTATGTGGAATATTCGTAATTAATGGAAAATATATGGTGAGGCCGAGAGTTTATATGTATTTTGGGGCATTTATGTGTAATTTATTTTATAAGCTAATGTTTGTAATAAGGCCATGTACTTTAGGCCATTTTAATTATGTATATTAAGTTTAAATTAGGTTTTAGGTAATAAATAAATATTACCGCAAAGCATAGTGGTTAAAACTATAATTAAATCAAATTTGGGGGCTAAACATTAATATAGTCGAAAATTAGGTGTTAAAAGGATTTTAAATAAAAATTGTAAGATTTGATAAAGTTTTGGGGTTAAATTGTAATTTCTAGAAAATTGGGGGTAGAAACTGTAAATAAGGGAAAGTAATGGTCAAGGCTGTATTAAGGAGGTCAACCTTGACCATAGGGTAGGTTTTGACCAAATTAGACAAGTTAAATAATTTATTTAAGGATATATAATAAGATAAGTATTTAATTGTAACATTTTTATAACATATGGGGTATGTACTGAGATTACCGAATCTTAAGGGTGTAAAATGGTAATTTAAACACCCATGGGCTATTAGGAATTTTTAGGAATTTATTGGGTTGAATTTGGAATTAAGATAAGTTAATATGTATAATATATAGTTATTATGTCATTGTTATACTTTGGAAAAGTAAATGGGGTGGAAATGTAAATACCGAGAGTTTAGGGGTTAGGAATAATATTTATAACCCTTGGGTGAAATTTGGTGATTTTTAGAATAATATAAGAGTATTAAAAAAGGTAAGTGTATAATATATGGTTTTAATGATATTATAAAACTATATGTTATAAATTGGGTCAAATTGTAATTATAGAAAGTTAGTGGGTTGAAAAATAATTTAGAACAGATTATAGGTCTGTTCGGAAATTTAAAACAATATGACTATAGGTTATATTTATATTAAGGTTTAAAATGTTATAATATATGATATATATATATATAACATAACATTATTTATGTGGTCAAATTGTAAATTTGGAAAGTAAAAGGGGCTGGAAAATAAATTAGAACAGATTTAAGGTCTGTTCGGTTATTTCATATAAATTACTATAGGTTATACCTTTTTATAAAGTTAAAAATGTTATATTATATGGTAATATAACATGGTATAAAATATGGGGTGTTTTTGTAATAAACATAAAGATATGGTAAGATAATAAAATTAGATTAAATGGATGTGCCTTTTCAGAAATTAAAAAAATAGTTTTGTATAAAAACTATAGGTTATAAGTTATATAAGATAAACGTATCATATTATATGATATTAGTATATGGTATAACATTACATAATGTAATGTGGTCAAAATGAAATTAAAAATAAAGTATGGTGTTGTACCGAATTTATAAAGGTTGGAAAATGAATTTTAGACTATGGTCTACAATGTTATAAATGTTATAACAATTATATGGTATTAATGAGGTTTAAATGGAATTAATATAAGTAAAAATATTCACATTAAATAATGTGACAAACTATAAATAAATGAGATTTATAAACTAAGGTATATATTGAATAAACCTTAGGAGTTGTAATTATACAACAAAAGAATGTTACATAATATTAAGATAATGATATTAATATAAGTTGTACAATATAATACAATTTATAGGAATAATCATCTAATATAAGATGATAAAATGTGACATATAATATAAGAGTTTTACGATTCATGAAACTTACCTATATTGGTAAATATATATATATATATATATATATATATATATATATATGCGAGAATTATGTATATAAGGATGGATATATATTATGGTTGGAAACCATATAATATAATGGTGAAGGTTATTACATGAAAATAGTTATAAACTATAAGTATTAAGTTTTTGAATTCAAATGTAGTTTATTAAAAGATTAATGAATTATATAATACAATGTATTATAATGGATGGTGGAATAATAATACCATGTGATAAATAATGCATGTATCCATGCAACTATAGGTTATATGCCTAAAAACAATAACGAAGGAGATTAAACAAATATAATGGATTAAACTCAACAGTCGAAATATCACGAACTACGAGTCTAAGTAACGAAGCCGACTGGTTTAGAGAAACCCGTAACAATTAACAGTTGAAATCCGGGGATGAACTGTCGGGGTTACAATGTTATTAGGAAATACCGGATTTAGTTAGTCATGGAGACTGACTCATAGTGTTGTTACTGTTTAGATCGTACTTCAGACGAAGGCGCCCGACGAGCTTAGTGGTCTACTGCGCATCCTAGGTCTGAGGTGTACGGTATGTAAAGGGGTTTGATCCGGGTTGTCTTGAGGAATTCCTCGGGCTCGGATTTGTTTGATATATAACTTATGTGAAATGTGTGTGGATACGTGTACGTGATGATGTGTGTTGCTGCATTATTTAAATATGCGCGAACGTCCTATGGGACTAATACTACGTCGACTATAGATCGACTTATATAAACATACATATGCGTTTAAAGTGATGACACGATGGTTACTTAAAATAATACCCTTAGTATTATAATTAAGTATATAATAACCTAAGTAAAACACTTAGGTATGAGATACGACAATGTCGGTCTCTAGAGCATGGATCTCGAAGATGAATATGACCTAGATTACTTCTAGGCATGCGTGAGACCCATTGGGCAGCTAATTAATAAATTGTATTCTCCATAAAACTAAGAGTATATCTTAATCCTATGAGAGAGTTGGTATGAGATGAGGGGAGGAATCCAGTGTAGTTTACGAACTACCTGGTTGCGCATTTGTGATCACTGAGGGGATACCCGATCGGGTTCAGCTCTAGGAAATTTCCCAACGAGTCCTAATTGGATAGTGGGTCAGATGGTACCTGCTGTTGGTACACGGCTACGGCCTTTATATGGACGCCTTACGAGGTAAAGTGAACGACCAGGGGCCTCCGGACCTCTGGCAACATGAGCACCTTTGTGTGTACGGGAGGACTACTGTCCATTGGTAAGGTTAATACGGGTTGTCCTAACATGACGCCCAACTGGTAAATAATTAAACATGGTTTGGATGGATGGGGCCTTGAAGGCCGAATATTAATAAGTATGGAAACCGTTCGCCAAGGAGATTATACACAGTATTGTAATTATTTGATATGTTCGTTTATGCAACTGTTGATTGTGGAATGTAATGACTGTATTGATTGGATGGATGACTACGTGTTTATGCATGATTCTTACAGTATTAATTATATCTGTAAAATGGTAAAGCATGAAACCAATCTATTATCAAGATGGTTAAAAATGACTAAGTGACCAACAGGGTCCCGGCTCGGCATACTCAGCGTTTATCGCTGAGCCTTTATGGCATTGTGCAAGTTGCTGATCATCGCCGAAGCCGAAGTACGGGACCCGGGTAGTTAGGGTTTTGCTTTATTTACCGCACTTGGAATTCAATTGTATAACGATGTTAGACTGTGGATTGTACGATGGTATTGTTGTATATATCCGGGATTGGGTAGACGCTCACTTGTCGACGGTTATGGTCATGGACTTAGTATGATGTATAAGATTTATCTCGTTATCACAGCAGTTTAGCAGTGTTGTTTATTTTGTGGTTGGATTTAGTTTCTGCTTCGTTACTCGCATGGGCGAGTAATGACAGGTGACACCCGAGTGAGATTGAATGTTATTTATTCTTCCGTTGTAAGACGTTTTCAATTATGCTACGTGAGTGATTATTACGTGTTTATCGAGAGGGGTGCTACATCAATGGTCGTCAGTCAATGGTCAACAGTTGTCAGTCAACATTCATTAATTGCCGGTCAACATTCACTGGCCACCGGTCAATGGTCATATACCGCCGGTCAACTTGTACTAAGGAAAGGGAATCTCATTCCCTAGTAGGGGTGGGGAATCAAGATAAAGGGTTTTGGGGTAATCCCATTCCCTTTCCCATTCCAATTCTCTTTTCTGATTACCCCAAAACAAACACCCCTTTATATTTAGAATAGTGAAAATATCAATTTTCTTTTTTTCCCGGTAGAAGAATGAAGAAAAATGTAATCTTAAGTCATGTTCAAACTATTATTTTTTTTTAAACTGGAATGTGGTCACCTTCATTTATTATTTCAGCTAGCCTATCGAAGTGTTTGTATGAGGATATTGTCACACGATAAAATGCTCACTATAATACGACTCAACCTTAGCCAAGATTGATCAGCCTCTTCCCTTGATCAAATGCGCAACCCGCCAACAACAAAACCGAACAACAAGAGGATCTTGAACACAATATCCCCTTCAGCTTGACTTTACCTACCCTTGTTGAGTACTCATTCACCCACCTAACTCTAAAGGTAGGTATGAAGTTGGACAACTCAACAACTTCGGATAGGTTAGCTCTTTGGAACTTCCTATACTCTCACCGATCACAAGGAACAAGGAGGGAATGGAACTCTCTTCATTCTTCGAACTTGGACCCTATGGAAAGGTAAAGTCTTTGCCTTCCACTTTTGGATTTTGAACTCACTCTTGTGGGATTAGAGATCAAGAACTTCAACTTGTATCTTTCTCTCAATTCTCTCGTGAGTCTAGGATTTAAAAGTGAAGTCTTTAGTATGTTTTCTTTTGTTGGGAAAAATTGGAAGTGATGGTGTATTCTCTTCTAATTTTGATTGCCTCCTCCTCCTTATGTTTATAAGAGGGTAACCTTATCTAAAATCTAATAACCCATGAGATAATCAACGCCTATTATCACAAAGATAAATGTGCTTTTATCTCCTTTGATTCCTAGGCATCTTATCTCAACCAACTTCCTATAATTGTGTCACCTCTACTCTCTTCATTCAGAGATAGATCTCGCCACAATTATATCCAAGAATTAACAAGATCTTCACATTTATCTCTAGTGACGCATAGATAAGATATTCAGCTTATGGTTAGGATTTACCATTAAACCATCTTGCCTATGTTTAAGGAAAGGAGATAGAATCTCAACTTCCTAATTCTTGTCGCCACTTAACAAATCAAGCCCACTTTTATCTCTAGGTTTGTGAGATTAATTAAGGAAGTGGAAGTGTCAAGATTCACTTTAACCAACTGCTCCTAACATTAAGGAAAGAACTTTAACCTCTTCCTTTTAAATCTCTACCGCTTACTAAGATGACCAGCAACTTAGATTTCTTCCACAATATTCATAATCAACATAAACCACTTCAAGGATAAAGTTCAAGGCATTTTCAAAGTTTACTGTAGTGACTTTCACATGCAATAATAACCTTAGTAAAAACCCAGTTTTTACTCAAGGCCTTAACCAAGTTGAAACAACCAATAAAACCTCTGAATAACTTCCTTTATCCACTAGGACAATAATGAAAGTGATTGGAATTGATTTCAACATAAAAATCTCAACTAAAGAGCAAACCCTAAAAATTAGGGCTTCGAGCATGCCTTGGCACCGCGCCCATCGCGCATCATATGTGCACCCATGCCTTTTTCCTCTACACTATGGCGCCCATGCCTTAGCATGCCCCACACCTAGTGCGCGCACCTTGGCATTGCTCACGCATCATGACAACCAGCACTGCAGCTCTCGACAAGCTCATGGCCCAATGTCGAGGCTTGGCATGGCAACACTCAGCGCACCCCGCGGCATGCCGAAGACAACACTCAGCCATGTACGACTCATTCACCCCCCATGTGCTGCAAAATACCTCTATACCATGTACGCCCCGTGAATATTCACCATGTCACGATCGTACGACAGCCAATCAATCTGCATTGAATTTTAATAAAAATAAAGCATCAATGATATACAATGCTGTTAATAAAAATAATCAATGTTCGAAAGTTTAGTAAAAACCGACACTTACATTTCGGGCATTCATAGCATCTAAATGCTTCATGTAGTTCTCCAGCGATTCATGATCATGTTGCTGGATAGTAGACCTCACCCACCTCATAGCCCATGGTCTGCCATCACCGTCACGCCAGTCTGAATTCATTGCTTGCCTCAAAGTGGGGAAGTAGACATATATCCAGCACTACACAAATAAATTAAGTTGATTTTAAAGATTTCGATGACAAATGAGTTTTCCAATACCAGGTAAACATTTATCCACATACCTCAAGCAGCGTTATGCAACAAGATTTCCCAGCCGAGTCTGCACGATATGCTATTCGAAGCTGGCGATACAGCCAAGCCAGAGCACCTGCTCCCATGCTACTTGTCCACTCTAGTAGCATTCTTCTTGGGGGTGACTAACTAAAAGGCATGTGGACTTATTCATTCATGCCCCTTCCCAAGAAATAGGGTGGTGCCAATGACATAGTAGAGCCACCGACACGCCTGCTTTATAGGGTCATTCGCTCCCTCGGTGCAGTGGCGAATGAGATGTGAAATCACCTTAGCACCACTATGTCATAGTTTCTCCAACGTTGCCTCAACATCCTCCCCAAACGCTAGACACTCAACTATCACTGTCTTTAGCTCATCATTCAACGGATTTCCCTGAAGATCTCTACCAATGATGAGGATCTGTAGCAACATCCACACATCATGCAGGGCGATCGTCATCTCACCCCATGGCATGTGGAAAAGGTTAGTATCGGGCTGTCACCTCTTCACAAACGCTAAGATCAACGACAGATGATGCAACCCAGATAGCTTGATCATGTTCCACGCCCATCTGCACCGGATTTCTTCTTTTGTAAAGGATCACTTATTAATCACGTTCTTTTGTGATTTGAAGGTCAAAACCCCTCGGTCCTAAATGTTGACCAACATTTTCGCACCTTCAACTAATATTGAATTTAAATAAATCATATCATATACAAGATAGGAAAGAAGACATACCTGAGTCGTAGACCATAGGTCAACAACAACGTGTCCCTCAAAACTAGTGACAACACTAGTCAGCAGTGGCCCATCAAAAACTGGCATAATCTTGTTCTGAGTTGTCCTCATCCTCACCATCAAGATGTACGTCCACATCCATATCAGCCACCCCCTAAGTCAAGATCAGCAGGGGCGCGGGATGTGGAGGGTCGTGAAATAGACGAACGAGAAGCAGACGGACGTGAAACGGAAGAGCGTGCCCCAGAGGGCTGTGAATGACTACGCCCACCGAACGTCTGTGCCTCAATGACCTCAATGTGGTGGCTACATTCTCCCTCGATAGCGAAGCTACCACTATGCATCGGTTCAATGGACCAGCCACTGCCTGATGATGAACTCGGTGGGAGAGGCATGTGAGACTGCACTATATGCTAGTAGCTAATACCAGCATCAAATGTCTGTGGTAGTTGTGGAGGCAATGCGCCTTGTCGTCCTGATGGTCATGTCCTGCGTCGTAAGGAGGCACAACTGAGCAGGGAATTGGAATACTAGGCCTCTTCCCTGGAGCAAGCGTACGACGGTATGAGTCCGTCATAGGTTGCTCCTTCGAACGATCTTTCTTCCTCTTTTCGTAGACACTCTTCACTATTTTTTTAAGCTTGTCCATCTACTAACGTCAAATTTAACAATAATATTAGATTCAATGTCAACAAAATGTTATTTTGAACAAGCTAAATAAAAAATCAATTAAAAAAATATAATTATAAAAAAATACATGCAAAATCGGGACATCATGATGCATGAAGACATAAAATTTGGGACAATTTAGCGTAAAAGAAAAACAAACAACCAGCAATTCTGGACAACTTAAGTCCAAATTTTTCACTTTTGGGAAACTACAAGTCCCGTAGTAGTAAGGCTCGGGAAAAAAATAGTCTCGACTCAAATCAGGAAAAAAAAACATTGGTTAGTGTTACAGAATCGGGACGGGAAGCGTGGTGAAATTGGAAGATTCGGGACAGCCTTTGTTCTGAATTTTCATTGTCTCACGAGGCTGTTTTGGGTGGAGTTGAATCGGGAAGGCGAGCCGAACGGGGAAGGCAAAATTGGGATACACTCTGTCCCGATTTCACTTGTTTTGCAAGAGTATTTGTCCCGATTTATCTTATGACAAAGGTGCTGTTATGATAATAATAGCTGCTATATTATGTTAGCAGTATTTAGCTCAATGTAACGGCTATATGCCCAATTATCTGAGTCCCTTACATATAGTATTTAGCTCAATGTAACGGCTATATGCCCAATTATCTGAGTCCCTTACTAGCTATATGTACCTATCAGTACTAGGTGTTTAGTAAGTGAGTTAGAGATATTGTGTCAATGTATTAAGTCTATTGTTCTGGCACTCTCTATTCGATAATAAAGAAGACGTATTTCCTTCTCTGTTCTCTCTTCTAATCAATCTTAACATGGTACCAGAGCCACACCCTTCCCTTTTTCCTGAATTCCATTAAAAGTCCCAAGAAATCTCAGCTTTGAGATAGGATGGTCGACGAAGAAAATCCAGATGATAGCGGGAAGAAGATAGAGAAAGTTCAAGACGAATCGGGCGAGAAAATGTCAAACGAAGCTTTAACAGAAGAGAAGGAGAACGATCCTCTTCGCCTACTCAATTCCGATACCCCGGGCACAATCCTTACTTCAAGCAAATATGGCGGGGGACCCGGCTTCACTACCTGGAAACGGAGTATGTTGATTTGCCTCTCCGCCAAGAATAAGCTTGGGTTCGTGGATGGAACCCTAGAAAAGCCGATGGATTCTGCGGTTCAAGCAAGGAGATGGCAGAGATGTAACGACATGGTGATTTCCTGGATCTTATCCAGTCTTGAGAAAGAAATCGCTGAGTCAGTGGTTTTTTGCCAGACAGCGGCCCAGATTTGGGAACAGCTGAACGGGAGATTTGAAGAAGGAAATGCGGCGAGGTTCTACGCCCTAGAGCAGGATCTTGCAAGCACTATGCAGGGAGAGGATACTGTGAGTGCCTACTACACAAAGATGAAGCGTTTCTGGGATGAACTGGATTCCTCAAATCCCATACCAACGTGTAACTGCAACGGAAGCAACAAATTGCGCGAGTACATACAGACTCAGAGATCTGTCAAATTTCTGATGGGAGCTCACCCTAAATATGCTAATGTCCGCGGGAATCTACTAATGATGAAGCCCCTGCCCACAATCGAACAGATTTATTCCAGTCTGGTCGAAGAAGAACGCCAAAAAGGAGTCACGCGTGCTACGGAAGAAAACAAACCCACCCTCTCTTTCGCTACAGAAAGTTCCGCCATGTTTTCTTCAAACGCAAAGAAACAAACAAGATTACCCAGGCGCCAAGGGCTCTACTGCGTTCATTGCGGGAAGAATGGGCACACCGAAGATCGTTGCTTCGAAAAGATCGGTTACCCCCAAAATTGGAGGCCAGGGAAGAACAAGAAATCCGTCACCGTCGCCAGTGCCGAAGAAAACGCCAAGAGCCCCCAAGAGCAGAAAGGAGGAAGAACTTATACCACTGATGAAGTTAACCAGATTTTAGCTCATTATGCTAAGGAACAAGAAGCGGCTAACGCAGCATCTTCATCAGTAAATTCGGCTTACGGTTTTGTCGGTAAATTTGAACCTAATCTCTCAACTGATTATACTCGTTTAAATGTTATCAGTGACAAGTTGAACCTTGCTTACTTTCTGATGCATCTATGAGTAGATCAGGTGATGTTTGAATCTTGTTTGGACTCTAGAAATTGCTTGAGTGGTTCTAGTGAAAGGACTCGCTTCTCTCTGGATTCTGAAATCTGTTTAACTGTTTTCTTTGACAAACCTGAATCTTGTTTGCACTCTGGAAATCCTAGGAGACATAAAAGTACTGAATGGATTCTGGACATAGGGGCGTCTCAACATATGTGCTTTGATGTTGGTTTATTCGCTGATATTAGGAATTTGGAAACCAGTCACCAAGTGGCGATGCCAGATGGGCACCCACAAATTGTTAAGTCTATAGGAACTGTAAAAATTAATGATAGGATTGTCTTGGAGGATGTTTTGCTTGTTCCGGCATTTCAGTTCAATCTCATTTCTGTAGGAAAGCTTGCGCAGAGCATGAAGGGTAGTTTTATGTTTGATGGTGCTTGTTGTGTTTTTCAGGACTTTAGAAATCACTTTGAGCAGCAGATAGGCATCTACAAATCAGGGGTTTATCTTCTTGATTTAGAATGTGACCAAACAGATGGTTTTGTCTCCAAGTCAGCTTGTGTAAGAGAAGAACTAGTTAGTGGATTTGATTGTAATGACATCCTTGCTTTGTGGCACCATAGGTTAGGTCATCTGCCTATAGGAAAAATAGAGAAACTGAAAATTTTAGACAGGAAAGTCTGCAAGAGACAGTTTATATGTGAACCCTGTAATAGAGGGAAAAGCCACCGATTGCCCTTTCCAAAGAAAAGCACCACAATAAATGAAACATTTGATCTTATTCACATAGATGTGTGGGGACCCTTCAAAGTGAAAACACATGACAATTTCAGTTATTTTGTTACTTTTGTTGATGATGCATCTAGAGCAACATGGGTACATCTTATTGCTGCAAAGTCAGACTCTTTTCCTGTTATCATTGATTTTCTAAATATGGTTAAACTGCAGTTTGGTAAGGAGGTCAAAATGATCCGTACAGACAATGCATATGAGCTAGGTAGCTCAAAACTCACCTCAGATTTCTTGAAAAACAGAGGGATAGTACACCAGTTAACTTGCTCCCACACCCCACAATAGAATGGGGTGGTCGAACGTAAGCATAGGCACATACTCGAAACAGCAAGAAGTTTGATGATTCATTCCTCTTTGCCAATTAAGTTCTGGGGTGAAAGTGTCCTTACAGCAGTTTACATCATTAATAGAATGCCTCTAGACAGTTTAGATGGTAGTTCCCCATACAAAGTTCTATTTGGAAAGGATCCTAACTATGAAGAGCTGAGATGTTTCGGATGCTTAGGTTTTGCCCACATAAATCAGGATCTTCACAACAAGTTCATGTCTCGTTCTGTCAAAACAGTTTTCCTAGGCTATGCTCCAAACAAAAAGGGATATAAACTCTTCGATTTAGACAATGATAAAATAATTGTGAATCGTGATGTCAAATTCTATGAAAACATTTACCCTTTTAGGAAAACACAAAAGGAAAGTGAAACCAACAAGGAAAGGATTGCATCAAATGAGTACACAGAATACAGTTTTTTGCCTACTAACCTTTATGCAGGAAATCCCAATTGCTTTGAAGAAGAAACAAACCAAATTCAAAGGACAACTGTCCAAGAAAGCCCACCAGAGGAAGACAGAGAGATGGAAAACCAGGGAGGACAGCAAGATGTCTCAACAAGCTCTTCTCATCCGCAAGAACTGAGAAGATCAGACAGAAGCAAAAGGCAGCCCACCTATCTGCAAGACTATGTGGTAGGAAAGGTTATTGCAGAACCAGAAGCGACAAACCAAGACTCAGCTAAGTTCCTAGACCCCTTTTCTGCTCTGTTAAATCACCGTTTAAGTTCTTGCCATTCTGCATGCTGTCTAAACTGTCAAAGCAATGGGAATAATGTAACTTGGATGGTAGTTGTTCTTTGTGCTCCATGTCCATACCGTTGAACACCATGAAACTGCCTAGAACAGATCACCCCATACCTAGCATTCTATCCCTAGCTGCCACCACCACCATAGACAGAAACAAAGAACCATCGACTTACTATGAAGCCATTAAGAGTAAGGAATGGATAGAAGCTATGAAAGAGGAATTTAGAGCTCTCGAGAGAAACCAAACTTGGGATATAGTGGATTTACCGAGAGGAAAGAAAACAATAGGCTGCAAGTGGGTTTATAAGCTGAAATACAAGGGAGATGGAACTCTAGAAAGACATAAGGCAAGGCTGGTAGTGAAAGGGTACACTCAAAGGTATGGAATAGACTATCAAGAAACCTTCTCCCCCGTGATAAAATTTACTACCATTAGGGCCCTTGTTGCTGTCAGTTGTAAGAAAAACTGGAAAATAACACAACTTGACATTAATAATGCGTTTTTACATGGGGAATTAAAGGAGGAGGTCTACATGGAAATGCCTTTGGGTTATAGAAACTCAGAAACCTTACAAGTCTGCAAACTCAGGAAGTCCCTCTATGGCCTAAAACAGGCCTCTAGACAATGGCATTAAAAACTAAGTAGTTTTTTGTACAGTTTTGGCTTTCAGCAATCTTTAAATGACTATTCTCTGTTCACAAGGAAAAGAAAGGGTCTAACAGTTTACATAGTTGTCTACGTAGATGATATTCTTTTGACAGGTAATGACACTGAAATGATAGAACTCATTAAACAAGAAATAGACAGCAAGTTCAAGATTAAGGACTTGGGTCAGATTTCTTATTTTCTTGGTATGCATTTTATACACACTGCTCAGGGGATTATAATCACACAGAAGCAATACGCTGAACATCTCATTAAGGAGTTTGGCTGTGAAACTAGTAGACCCACTGCGGGACCCCTAGAACAGAACACTAAGTTGCTGAAAAACAAGGAAAACTTCTTGGGGACCCCTTACTGTATAAAAAATTAGTAGGGAAAATAAGTTTCTTGGCCCACACTAGACCTGACCTATGTTACACCATTCAAGTTTTGAGTCAATTCTTGCAGGAACCTAGAGATACACATCTGAAAGCTGCCCATCACACCTTACGGTACATCAAAGGAACGACAGGTTATGGACTAATGTTTAATAGAACTCTTCTTTAAAACTGACTGCTTTCTGTGATGCGGATTGGGCAGGTTGTCCCAATACAAGGAGGTCGATCAGCGGGTACTACATCGAGATAGGAGGCTCACCTCTCTCTTGGAAGGCTAAGAAGCAGAGTAGTGTAGCTCTGTCTTCAGCAGAGGCAGAGTACAGATCGATGAGACAAGCAACAGCTGAGCTCAGTTGGCTTTCCAGATTGTTGCATGAGCTCGAAGTGAAGTAGAAGAGATAATGCCCATTCCATTGAAGTCGGACAGTCAGTCAGCGGTGTACATAGCCCAGAATCCCGTCTTCCACGAACGTACGAAGCACATAGAAGTTGATTGTCACTTCGTGCGACAGAAGATTCGAGAAGGTGTAATCAACATTGAGTTCATCCCGTCACACCAGCAGTTGGCAGATATTCTCACAAAGACCCTCGCGGGAAAGGACTATCCTTTTCTCACACACAAACTGGGTATGAAGCAAATCTGAATAGCAGCTATTATAATCCAGCAAAGCTTGTCCACTGTGTGTACGCTTTGAAGGGGGGTGTTATGATAATAATAGCTGCTATATTATGTTAGCAGTATTTAGCTCAATGTAACGGCTATATGCCCAATTAGCCGAGTCCCTTACTAGCTATATGTACCTATTAGTACTAGGTGTTTAGTAAGTGAGTTAGAGATATTGTGTCAATGTATTAAGTCCATTGTTCTGGCACTCTCTATTCGATAATAAAGAAGACGTATTTTCCTTCTCTGTTCTTTCTTCTAATCAATCTTAACAGGTGCGGATGCGCAGAGAAAAGTTGGGATATAGAGTTAAGTGAGTTGACTAAAATCGGGACATAAGTTGTCCCGATTTGTAGTGTTTTTAGAGCAAGATTTCAGGTCAGGACGGCGGGGCGGATTTTTGGCAAATTTCGTGAGTTTCTTTGGAATGAACCGAAGCAAATCGGCTGTCCCGATTTTATCTCCTACACCACTAGAGCTGTCCCAATTTTGCACTACACCATTAAATGGAGTTTTTAAGTTTTTTCAGAATTTTTGTAGATCTAGCCCAAATGAATGTGTTTTTCAACAAACTAACACCGGATTCAGATTCACAACACCAAGATCTACAAGTTACAAAAAAAAATAAAAAAAATCACTTGAAAATTTTTCTGATGGTGGTCGGCGACGGTCTGACAGTGGTCCAACGATCTGAGAGAGAGGATTCCGGTGAGAGATTTTTTAACGTTTTCAGTAGGTACATGTCATTTTTAATAAATGTATGAAAAAAGTCATAACTTAACAAATAAATGTAAAGTTATACGTTTAAGCAACGCTGAAATTAATACATTTAAGCAATATTTAAATTAATATGTTTAAATGCGTTTAGCGTCTTTTCCAACTAGTTTAAACAATCTAGCTGATTATGATAATAGAAACATTATTGTGAAAAAATTACAGTAGTATATTTTATATAAATCGATACTATTAATCTGTTACCAAAAGTTGATTAAAAAAATTGGTACCGTAAATCAAATCAAAATTTCAATGCAGTAAACTGATATAGCAATACAATTTATCAGTTTCGGTAAGATTTACTGAAACAAAATTTTTTGCACTAGGGAAGGACAAATAGTAGTTATAGAAAAATAAAGGGGTTCACACTTCTTAACCAAAATATTTGGGAGAGGACCCAGAAACGAAAGCAACTGAATCGTTTGACCATAAAAAAACAACTCAAATTGTGCATCAAATTATCAATTATTGCTGATGATTTTCTTGATACAGTCTTGCACTTCCTTAATACTAATTATTCCCCTCCTAGTCTAAACCATACTTATCTAGTCCTTATCCCTAAGAAAAAAGGTGTTTGTTCTATGGTGGATTTCAGACCTATCTCCTTGTGCAATGCGGTGTATAAGGTGACTGCGAAATGCGAAGACGATTGTTAATAGAATTAAGCCTGCCATGCCTTTTGTTATTTCAAATGACTAAGGTGCTTTTGTTTCTGGGAGGCAAATAACTGATAATGTTATTGTTGCACATGAGCTCTTACATCTAATGAGAGGTTCTACGGCAAGAG
>CM041778.1:84641741-84687300 GCA_023374045.1 Limonium bicolor
CACCATTATATTATATGGTTTCCAACCATAATATATATCCATCCTTATATACATAATTCTCGCATATATATATATATATATATTTACCAATATAGGTAAGTTTCATGAATCGTAAAACTCTTATATTATATGTCACATTTTATCATCTTATATTAGATGATTATTCCTATAAATTGTATTATATTGTACAACTTATATTAATATCATTATCTTAATATTATGTAACATTTTTTGTTGTATAATTACAACTCCTAAGGTTTATTCAATATATACCTTAGTTTATAAATCTCATTTATTTATAGTTTGTCACATTATTTAATGTGAATATTTTTACTTATATTAATTCCATTTAAACCTCATGAATACCATATAATTGTTATAACATTTATAACATTGTAGACCATAGTCTAAAATTCATTTTCCAACCTTTATAAATTCGGTACAACACCATACTTTATTTTTAATTTCATTTTGACCACATTACATTATGTAATGTTATACCATATACTAATATCATATAATATGATACGTTTATCTTATATAACTTATAACCTATAGTTTTTATACAAAACTATTTTTTTAATTTCTGAAAAGGCACATCCATTTAATCTAATTTTATTATCTTACCATATCTTTATGTTTATTACAAAAACACCCCATATTTTATACCATGTTATATTACCATATAATATAACATTTTTAACTTTATAAAAAGGTATAACCTATAGTAATTTATATGAAATAACCGAACAGACCTTAAATCTGTTCTAATTTATTTTCCAGCCCCTTTTACTTTCCAAATTTACAATTTGACCACATAAATAATGTTATGTTATATATATATATAATATATATATAATATATATATATATATTATATATATATATATATATATATCATATTATAACATTTTAAACCTTAATATAAATATAACCTATAGTCATATATGTTTTAAATTTCCGAACAGACCTATAATCTGTTCTAAATTATTTTTCAACCCACTAACTTTATATAATTACAATTTGACCCAATTTATAACATATAGTTTTATAATATCATTAAAACCATATATTATACACTTACCTTTTTTAATACTCTTATATTATTCTAAAAATCACCAAATTTCACCCAAGGGTTATAAATATTATTCCTAACCCCTAAACTCTCGGTATTTACATTTCCACCCCATTTACTTTTCCAAAGTATAACAATGACATAATAACTATATATTATACATATATAACTTATCTTAATTCCAAATTCAACCCAATAAATTCCTAAAAATTCCTAATAGCCCATGGGTGTTTAAATTACCATTTTACACCCTTAAGATTCGGTAATCTCAGTACATACCCCATATGTTATAAAAATGTTACAATTAAATACTTATCTTATTATATATCCTTAAATAAATTATTTAACTTGTCTAATTTGGTCAAAACCTACCCTATGGTCAAGGTTGACCTCCTTAATACAGCCTTGACCATTACTTTCCCTTATTTACAGTTTCTACCCCCAATTTTCTAGAAATTACAATTTAACCCCAAAACTTTATCAAATCTTACAATTTTTATTTAAAATCCTTTTAACACCTAATTTTCGACTATATTAATGTTTAGCCCCCAAATTTGATTTAATTATAGTTTTAACCACTATGCTTTGCGGTAATATTTATTTATTACCTAAAACCTAATTTAAACTTAATATACATAATTAAAATGGCCTAAAGTACATGGCCTTATTACAAACATTAGCTTATAAAATAAATTACACATAAATGCCCCAAAATACATATAAACTCTTGGCCTCACCATATATTTTCCATTAATTACGAATATTCCACATAAAGTCTTAATTTGACCTTTATGTTACTTAACCACTTAGATAAATTTACTCACTCATTTCCTTAACCACCTAAGGTCAAAATTTTGACCATATAACCTATGTTCACTCACGACAATATATATACACAAGCTTAAACATATATTAATATATCAAAGTTGAGTTTTAAGTGATTTATACCTTGATTTAGCAAGGGTAAGGCCTTGTTTGGCCACGGCTCCCTAGGGAAGATTTTTCCACAGCTTGACTAACATGTTTTTATACAGAAAACAAAACATGATTAAAATCTAAACATGAGCTAATAATAGGAAGTGTTTTTGTACACAAAATCAAGGTAAAATTACCTTAGAAATGCAAAGGTATCAAGGGCAGTTTACGCCTCCAAACTGAAGCAAAAGGAAGGTGTTACAACACCATCTAAAGTAAGGAAGAAAACCGGTATAAACAAAGGAGAACAAGGTGTATTTTTCCATTACTGAAACTAGCCAAGATGAGGTCGTTGGCTTAGATCTAGCTCCTCCTTCAAGATGTGGGTTTCTCCACTGATTTTACATGAAGAGAACAAGATAATGAGCTAGGAAAACTAAGGAATGCAACCGGTAATGAAGAGGAAGAAGAGAATCATGATTAAAGCATGTTTTATACCTTAAGAGCTTCTTAAGCTTTCTTCCCTTCCTTCTTCTGATTTCCAACCAAAACTTCCCTCTCCTTTAAGTATGAACTCGCTCAAAATGGCTGGATGGAAATGGGATTGAGTTATACCATTGGAAAGAGGAGAAGGAGATGAAGAAAATGAGTATAATCATGTACCAAGGGCTTACCTATGACTCAAGGAGTTTATCATTGAAGTGGGAGCTTGCTCACGGTCAAGAAGGAGCAGAAGGGAGGATAAGGATGAGTACTTATGGCTGGGGAAGGAAGTAATGAAGGAAAAGGAGAAAAGTAGCTTATAAGGTAAAGTTTGATTACTTTATTGAATAGTATTTAGATGACTCATTGGTAGATATTTTAGGTTGGCAATTGGATGGGTATGACTGCCTAAGTGGGCGGTAAGGGTTGGTCAAGTCAAAGGATGACCATTGACCATGGTTTAAGTTAGGAATTAAAATGTTATTTTGGGTACTATTTACCCAAAATCACCCATTTTGATTTTATTTTAAAACTCTGATTTAGACTTTATAATATAGTCTATCATGTCACATTAATTTTATAAAGAATGTAATCTAGGTCTTTAAATGACAAAAAGTCTATATCTTGGAGCTCATACATAAAAACGTGCTTTAAGGTGTTTTAGTGCACATTTTGTGTCCCAAGGTGTTTCTGAGCTTGGTTTTCTTTGAGAACGGTTTTATTATATCCATTACATGATTATTAAACTTAGGAATCCAATTTGGAATCAAATGGAGGTCATAAGACCTATAAGGTTTCTTAGAGCACATTTTTGCTCTAATTGACTTTTAAGCATGTAAATGCTTGTTCTTTGTGTTGGAGTATTTTCCAATAATGTTAATATGTTCATTTGTGTGTTATAGTGCTTAGGACAAAATTTTAGGTCCTAAGGAGTTCATTTAGGCATATATTTGCCCTAAATGGTCAAAGGGTACAATTCTTGCTTTATATTAGACCATTGTTGTTTTAAACTGATTTTTAAGACATGTTTAGGCCTTAATTCATTTGATTAGATGTTTAATCAATGTTTTATTAGTTAGGGGTATTTCAATCTACCCCCCTTTAGAAGACTTCATCCCGAAGTCACTTTCTCAAATATGTATGTATATATAACTACCCATGATTCCCATAATGTATATCTATGTATATCATTTATACACTTTGTATTGTGCTTATACAGCACATAGCCATCATTTGTGGCGTTAGTTCAAACATATGGATGTAGGCGATCCATCAGCGCCCTTATTTCCTATCAGTTCTACAAACCCTGACAACCTCCCCGAGGTGTCCATACCATACCATACCATACCATCATTCCACATTTCATATCTAATGATTCACTTTGTATCTAAGTGATACCATATGTAATCCATCCCCAAGGTAATACGGCTATATATATCATAAATATCATAAAAAGGTACTACACACATGGGTGTATACACATCATTCAAACAGGTATCTCGTAGGATACATACATATAAGTGCTCACTACACAAAAATAAATCAACAACGTATGCCTCGCATACCAAACAACACACAAACAAAACATCGTATGCCCCGCATACCACCGATTCAATGTATGCCCCGCATACGAAACAACAAACAAACAAACAAACAAACAGACAGACATCGTATGCCCCGCATACTAACAAACTATTGTATGCCCCGCATACGAAACAAACAAAACTCAATGACCATACATGCACAGCCAAGAGGCTTTACCTCCCTTAAAAAGGGTTATGCCCCCTTACCCCACAAGTATACAACAGCCGCTCAACAAGGAACGCTGGATACTTGGCTCTCATAGAGTTCTCCAACTCTCATATGGCGTCTTTCACCTTTGGAGTGGATTATTTTCATATCAGAGAGACAGGTCCGGGCTCCACAATACATAAAGGGGTGAGGCACTCAACTATTTCTGCTCTCTACCAAATTCGTTTTTAATGGGCCCACTCGCTCCATACTGAGGTGCAGACCCATGAACACAGGGCTCAGTTTGCCCCCTTTTTATTGTCGTATATCTTGTCGTTTGGATTACTAGCGTACGTGCGTGTATCTTCTCTCACTGATTTTTAGCTTGAGGTGCAATATGACATTGGCTATTGTTAGTACTTAGTGCTCTTTGCACTTGTCTTTGTAATACTGAGACGTACTAGCCTACATGTCCACGAAGATAATAATTGTCATCCGTGTCTCCAGGTGGTTTTGTTCCGGAGTAACACACTGTTGTAGTTCTTTGCTACTTACTTCGTGTTGATATATATATATATATATATATATATATATATTGTATCTTCCGTGTGCCGGGCTAGCAACAACGTTCGTATGGTTCTTCCTGCTTTCTGTCAGGGGAATCCATAAGCTGTGCTCATATTAGAATTCTGCATCTTCATCTTTCATTTCACATTATTCTCTACGAGTTTTACTCGTCTAAGTTTGCCCACGTATTTATTATTGATGGTTGTTCCTTTTGGTCGCTTCTACGCGCACCATATCCCAGTTGATTCGTCGGTTGTTAGTTCTCATAACGTTTATGTTCACATCATCTGGTAGGTTCCTCTGGATTGCAAGAATTTGCTTGATCCTTATAAGGGTTCTACATATTATTCGTCCATATAATGGGGTTTTCCTGTTTCTATCATCAGCGTTCACGTCTTCGAAAGGTTTCCTTTGTCTTCACTGTGTATTTTTTGCTACTTTGTGTTGAAAGTTCTTGGTTCCTCTAGCCCGTTGGTTTAGCTGCGGCTATTCTCGTCCATCTTCGAGATAACTGCATCACTGACCTTGGCACATAGTTGACTACTTCTCGTGTTCCTTACACTACTTGTCTACATACATGGGGTACCGTACTGATACATTACTACTTACCTGACTAACTTATAATTAAGTCTGTCAGGCCCACATGCTTCTATCGGAGTGCGGTTGTCCCACGTCTCGTTTGGTAAACTGGTAGTGTCCGTCACACGGCTATTGTGAAGTATTATATTGTCCTTTTGTAGTTTGATATCGATTAGTTCGCATTGTCGTAAGTATTATTATCCTAGTGGCATGAATGATAAAGGCGGTTGGAGACAATATTTTTGATCCCCGGACTCGCGTCCTTCTAGTAGTATGTTGTATGTGGCACTCCTTCTAGAGGTAGCACTTAGTTGTCAATTAGTTACACATTAAATATTGATTCGCCTTTACGGCTGCAATCGGTTTAAGTAAAATTCATGCTGGGTTTAGCAACATTGGGTCTCCTATCTTGATTTCCTTGAGTACTTTACATATTCTTTTCCTCCCAGTTTAATTATTATCACGTCTCACCTGTAGTTCGTATTCGTCCCCTTATCCGTTTAATTGGATGTATTACAGATTGCATAATAGCTTGAGCAACTTGGCTCTTCACTTCCCAACCATCCTCATTGACGGTGGTGCATCTACAAAGGGTATTCTATTTCACACAAGGTTATGCTTGTCCCTGAGGACTAAACATTCATCACTATTAGTGATTAGCATTAAATGCTGATATACACTTCTGGTATTCGGCTAATAAGCCATGTCTGAAAATTCTCGAACAATTAAACTGGTGTGGTTTACAATTACGGTGGCTGTATAATTTCTTCAGTTGCAGTGGTCGGACTAACAGGTCCTTCCGAGGTTTCATAGGCTTCTAATCCTAAAGGTTTGTATGAAAAACTAGTATGAAAATTTGGTATTTATCGGTAGGTTAAAAATTTAGTGGTAGCTGCAGCACTTGCTGTGGCAAGTGCGCAAGGAAAATGGAAATTTCAGAGTATTGATTGTCATAGCGCTTGCAGTAGCAAGTGCGCCATACAGGTTGAGATTTCGGTTCAGTAATTATCGGTCTCGTTGACTCTTTCGTCATTGAGTATGGGTTACATAACAGTGTAGGCATTAAGAATTCTATTCATATATATACACGGTTCGTCAAGGTTCCAAGGTTACTCGTATCTAGTACACATAGCTAGTCCCAAAAGTCATACACAAAAGGCAAGTGGTCACTGACACACTCCCACATAATTACAACATATTTCTCTCTTAATTCAAAGCTAAGTATATAGCAAAATAAACAAAAGTCTTCCACTAGCGGTCTTTTGGAGTTCAGGGTACTCATGCCCTGTCGACTCCCTTCCCCTTCTGGGCTCCAACATCAGTAGATGTCTGGCCCTCCTGACCGCCTCATGGTACTCCAGATCCTCTAGCTGAGGTCTTCTGAGTATTCTTTGGTGGCCTGTAGTTACGGCCCTCAGGGTTCATCCAACACTCGAACTCCCGGTGGCCCTCTTTCTTGCAGTACTGGCACTCCACTTTGCGGCCACTGCAGTCGACCCCAGGATGGTCCTTCCCACAGTGCTTACAATAGAAATGGCGCTGGGGCTGTCCGGTGCCTGATGGTGGCATTTAATTTGAGTTAATATCTGACGGTATAAAGGCTAAGGTTACAATTTAATTTAAGAGGAAGGTGTGCTCACCCTTTGGAGGCGCAGATCTCAAAGGCTGGGCATCTATAGCTGGGCCGGTCAACCGAGGGACGGGCTCTTTCCCCTTAGCTCCCTGGTGACCCTGCTACCCTTTCTTCTGAAAGAATTTCCTGTTTAAGGTTTCGGGTCAGCATTCATATAAGGTGTTTAATATGGTAAACAAATTAGAACGGGATAAGTCCTTACTTTCCCTTCTTCTGGGCATCGCCTGGAGACTCCTCCACCCTCAGACTCTCCCTCAGGGTTCTTTCTCTTCTTCGTCCCGAGAGTCTCTTCCCGAGTCTGGAGCAGTAGCTCCGTCCTCAAGGCAGCGTCGTAGCACTCCTGGAATCTCATTGATAAGTTCTCACAAAGTTAATCGGTAATGTAGTAAGTAAATAATTTATGGCATTCATGCTTATACCTGGATAGTAGTATAGAGGGCAGCACCCATCGCCATCTGGATGCGAAACAACAGTCCCCCCCGGAACTTCTAGACCTTCACGGTCTCTGAGTAGTCGACTCCGGGGATGAAGTCCAGCAGACCGATGAATCGAGCGTAGTACTCATCCACGGTCAGACCTCTCTAGGGGAGTGTCTCGAACTCACGAGCTTCATCTGCTTGAGATGTGCCGGGTAGTTCTTCCCCCTCAGCAGCTCAACGAAGGCAGCCCACGTAAAGCCGGGCGTATCCTGGTGATGGTCCTTGACCAACCTCCACCAAGTACTGGCTGCACCCTTCAGGTGAAAAACAGCAATGACGACACTCTTGTCGGCAGGTACTTGCGAAGCTTCGTAGGCCTTCTCATGTTCTACTATAAAACGCTCTAAGGCTATGGGGTCCGGCTCCCCTGAATAAGTAGGTGGTCGGGTCTCGGTAACTGACTTCAGCCAGTTTGTCTCCCTGGGCTGTGGCGGGTGGGCTGGTGCTCCTCCAATTTGAGTACCAAGCTGTGCGAGAACGGCAGCAATCGTCTCGGCAACTCCTGGATTCACGGGGTCACCGCCTCCACCTCTACCGGCACCACGACCTTCAGTCCCTCCAGACATCTGTAGTACAGAATGTCGCATGATTACTCGGTAATTTACCGTACACAACCAGTGGATATTGAATTGCCTTTAAGGCTAGTATATCACACAATTTGCGTTACTAAACATAATATCTTTTAAGATGAGTCGTCTCGTACCTCACAAACGTTTTTCGTAACTCCCAAGTCCTAAGCTCACTGTCTTAAACCTAGTATCTCGTCATCATAGCGGTACTCCGCTCTGATACCACTTTTGTAACACCCCTCTTGATAAACACGTAATAATCTCTCACGTAGCATAATTGAAAACGTCTTACAGCGGAAGAATAAACAACATTAAATCTCACTCGGGTGTCACCTGCCATTACATGCCCATGCGAGTAAGGAAGCAGAAACTAAATCCAACCACAAAATAAACAACGCTACTAAACGCTGTGATAACGAGATAAATCCTATACATCATACAAAGTCCATGACCATAACTGTCGGCAAGTGAGCGTCTACCCAATCCCGAATATATACAACAATACCATCGTACAATCCACAATCTAACATTGTTATACAACTGAATTCCAAGTGTGGTAAATAAAGCAAAACCCTAACTACCCGGGTCCCACACTTCGGCTTCGACGATGATCAGCAACCTGCACAGTGCCATAAAGGCTCAGCAATAAACGCTGAGTATGCCGGGCCTGGACCCTATTGGTCACTTAGTCATTTTTAACCATCTTGATATTAGATTGGTTTCATGCTTTACCATTTTACATATATAATTAATATTGTAATAATCATGCATAAACACGTAGTCATCCATCCAATCAATACAGTCATTACATTCCACAATCAACAGTTGCATAAACGAACGTATCGAATAATTACAATACTATGTATAATCGCCTTGGCGAACGGTTTCCATACTTATTAATATTCGGCCTTCAAGGCCCCATCCATCCAAACCATGTTTAATTATTTACCAGTTGGGCGTCATTTTAGGACAACCCGTATTAACCTTACCAATGGACAGTAGTCCTCCCGTACACACAAAGGTGCTCATGTTGCCAGAGGTCCGGAGGCCCCTGGTCGTCACTTTGCCTCGTAAGGCGTCCATATAAAGGCCGTAGCCGTGTACCAACAGCATGTACCATCTGACCCACGATCCAATTAGGGCTCGTTGAGAAATTTCCTAAAACGGAACCCGATCGGGTATCCCCTCAGTGATCACAAATGCGTAACTAGATAGTTCGTAAACTACAATGGATTCCTCCCCTCATCTCATACCTACTCTCTCATAGGATTAAGATATACTCTTAGTTTTATGGAGAATACAATTTATTAATTAGCTGCCCAATGGGTCTCATGCATGCCTAGAAGTAATCTAGGTCATATTCATCTTCGAGATCCATCCTCTAGAGACCGACATTGTCGTATCTCATACCTAAGTGTTTTACTTAGGTTATTATATACTTAATTATAATACTAAGGGTATTATTTTAAGTAACCATCGTGTCATCACTTTAAACGCATATGTATGTTTATATAAGTCGATCTATAGTCGACGTAGTATTAGTCCCGTAGGACGTTTGCGCATATTTAAATAATGCAGCAACACACATCATCACAATCACGTATCCACACGCATACCACACAAGTTATATATCAAACAAATCCGAGCCCGAGGAATTCCTCAGACAACCCGGATCAAACCCCTTTAAATACTGTACACCTCAGACCTAGGATGCGCAATAGACCATTAAGCTCGTCGGGCGCCTTCGTCTGAAGTACGATCTAAACAGTAACAACACTATGAGTCAGTCTCCATGACTAACTAAATCCGGTATTTCCGAATAACATTGTAACCCTGACAGTTCATCCCCGGATTTCAACTGTTAATTGTTACGGGTTTCTCTAAACCAGTCGGCTTCATTACTTAGACTCGTTGTTCGTGATATTTCGACTGTTGAGTTTAATCCATTATATTCGTTTAATCTCCTTCGTTATTGAACTTAGGCATATAACCTATTTATCACATGGTATTATTATTCCACCATCCATTATAATACATTGTATTATATAATTCATTAATCTTTTAATAAACTACATTTGAATTAAAAAACTTATACTTATAGTTTATAACTATTTTCATGTAATAACCTTCACCATTATATTATATGGTTTCCAACCATAATATATATCCATCCTTATATACATAATTCTCGCATATATATATTTACCAATATAGGTAAGTTTTATGAATTGTAAAACTCTTATATTATTGTTAAACGGAAAATTGTAGGAAAAACTATATACAAAATGGATAAAATAAATAACTAAACCTACACTCTACTACGGGTAGCAAATAAAACCCGGTCGGAATATAGCATGAGCAAATTACGACCTAGAGTATCGAACCCAAGGGACTTATAGAAAATTAGTCCTAATCTGGTAATAACCTATTCTAAGACAAGGGGGGAAATTGAAATATTTTCTAATCCTAATCAAAACTAACTAAACTAAGTGGTATTTACAAGGAGATTATTCTTTATTCAGGGCTTTAAACCATCTAAGTATCAACATGAACTCGAAACATAAACACAAGCCTTCGAATTAACCAACAATTGAATGCGCCGGGTGTCATGCCGGATACCAGATGCACGGCATATTCAAAGACTTTGAATATGCCGGACATTGGCCACCCGGCAGTGAATCCGGCATAGTCAATATGCGTATTCTTATTCCAGTTTCCGAGAAGAAAACAGAAGACTCAATACCTATTAACAATTCGAGCATATATCATGCCACGAAATGAACAAAGTAATGGGGAATGTGGATTAATTCTCACTCTTACTACTAACTCTTAATTCTTAAGAAGAGAGTAGGAAGATCATTAAGAGAGTCTGTCCTATTCCACTTGGGATTCATCTTCCACAAGTAAAATTTGCATGAAGAGAATAAGAGATCAACCAATTCTCCTTCAATAAGAACCTTACTCTTAATAAACTTGAAGTTATATTAAGAAGAACACATTGTTTTACAAAGAGAATTTCATTCCCTAACCAAAGAACAAACAAGGAATTCCTACTCCACCATCCACTCAAATCGAGAGAGAGAATACACAGGAGATAAGAAGATTGGATGTAGCCTTAACCCACCATGGATTCTTCTCCTCACGTGGAAAGTTGCATAGAACCTCCTTGGACACCAACACCTTGGAATGAGGCGAAAATGGAGTAATGAATGGAGTGTAATATGATGTTGAAGTGTGTTTCAAATGATCACATGGGTAGGGTATTTATAGGTGTTGGAAGTGATTCTATGGAAAGACATATCTTAAATGATGTCTTTCCATAAAGACACAACTCCAAGACATGTCTTTAGCAAAAAGATACCTTTTACACTAGTTGTATTGGTATGGAAAGACACATCACCAAATGATGTCTTTCCATAGTGTCTTCCCATCCAAAAGACATCTTTCCAACTAAAAGACACCTCTTCACCATGAGACACCTTTTCATCATGAGACACCTTTTCGCCAAACGACACCTTTTCACCAAAAGACACCTCTTTATCAAAAGACACCTCTTCATCAAAAGACACCTCTTCATCAAAAGACACCTCTTCATGTACTTCTAACTTCTGGTGAACTGAGGTGACTTTTTACTTGTGCCGGCTAGGATTTACCCGGCCTTATGTCCGGCATCAATGGACTTTTGGCTAGAAACTTGTTCCTTGTACACAAAACATATAAACACATAAGACTGAACTAATAATATACTTTAATACATAGATATAACATAAATACATCTATTTAACCTTATTTAGATAAATATATCCCTGAATCTAGTGCATAAAATACGATAAGTCTGCGGCTTATCAAGGCCCTACACTTACCTTTTTCTAGTCCTCGAGCAAAATTAGATTAGAAAGGAGTAATTACTTATGCACAAAATAGATAAACTTTAGAAAGCCAATTAGATAAATATTTCTAACTACCTGACTCTATTTCACAAGTATCACTTAATCATCCTTATCCATCAAAACATACTAATGGGTATAAAAATAAAGAATTTCAAAACCGATCAAAAGCTTTTGGGCTATTTTGCATAAAGGATTTGTATTCTCTCCTTTTTCCGGTTTCCATCATTCAGCTCTATTTTTCAAGAGTTTCTGAATGTGGCCAAGACACTCATCAATAGTTTTTATGTTCGGCCCTATTTCGCAAGGGTTTCTGAATCAACCATGAATTTTTTTGCATTGAAGAACGGGGAATTTAGGAGAAAAACAAAAGGAAAAACTCTCGTCTGTTTCTTACTTTTATTCTGAGGCAATTTTTTTGCAACCTCGATGAATAATGCTTTTCCTTTGGAAGAAGATTTTACAATTTTTTCTTTTTTTCACAAAAACCCTTTTTAAGATTTTCACCCAAAAGATTTTTCACAGTTTGAAAAGGGAAGAAAATAATACCCAGAAGTACATAAAGGAAAGAATTAGGAGCAAGATCATGTACTCATGTTAAATAAAAAGAATCAAAAAGTTAAAAATAGGAATCTACAAGTCATTAGAAAGCTTACCTCTTGAAAGAACAAGCATTATTCATTCCTAATCTCATCTCAATCAAAAACATGCAAAAAGTTTAGTAAAACATTGATGAAACTCACAACTTACGCATATTATTAACAAAAACTTTTTTTAAGGGGGGTCCCTGCCCTACACTTGGCAGGAACACTGTCCCCAGTGTTCGAAAGAAAAATAAAATAAATAAAGAAAGACTTTAATAAAGAAAATTAAAATTTATTAAGAAGAAAATGACTCCCCTGTGGTGCAAGAAGACTAGACGCGTGGGGGCTGCCCTACACTTAGCCTTTTGGCTACTTGGCGAATGATCAGAGATCTGGGAAGAGATCTTGATCGATTTCGCATGCTCCCTCGGATCAATTTGAGTTGGAGACGGGAGTGGACCAGGTAGTCTTGGTTGAGCAAGAAGTTGCTGCATTTGCAACTGCATCGACTTATGCTCCATGCGTATGGTCGATGTCTCTGCAAGTTCCGCTTCCTTAGGTGGTATAAAATGTGGCAATTCGGAGCACTGGGCGGAAGAGAGTGTTTGCCATTCGCCGGTGGTATTTGATTTCATTTGTGCAGGGAGTGCGTTTGTTGGTTTCATCGTTGCCTTAAGGAACGAAGAAATGTCCTCTTTGTCTCCTGATCGCGGTCAGATGAATCTTCATGAAGATTATGCGATCGGAGATGCATTCACCTTATTTACTTAGGAGGAGCAACACACAATATTAATTTAACAATAAAATATAAAAAAACAAAAATATAAAAATGTTACGAAACGAAAAGAAAAATAGATCATATTGAATATGCCGGACCGTGTGCCGGGCACGAAGTATCCGGCATTGGACTTCCTCCTTTATGCCGGGTTGATTTTACCCGGCTATTTGCCCGGCTTGTTAAAACTCGAAAGGAGATAATTTGACAAGGGAATAAGGGATAAGAGAAGGAAAAAAAGACCATGGTGCAATAGGAAAATGTACATATGACTCTAATAATCTGAAGAGAAAATGAAAAAAAAATGAAAGTTAAGGTTGAGTATGCCGGATTGTGCGCCGGGTAAATCTTGTCCGGCTTCGGACTTCCTCCAAGATGCCAGACGTGTGTTACCCGGCATAGTGCACGGCGTGCTCAACCTAGAGAAACCAATTCAACAACGAATAAAAGAATTAAAGAATATGAATTGTTTAATGTGTCGGGTGCCATACAACCGGCATTGTACTCGGCATATTCAACCGAATAAAAAAAATGGAAAAAAAAATTTAAAATCAAAGAAAAGAATAAAGAATAAAGAATTAAAGAATAACGAATAGAGTGTTTTACCGATTTTAGGACTTGGACTAATTCCAAGTCCCCGGCAATGGCGCCAATTTGCTAAACGGAAAATTGTAGGAAAAACTATATACAAAATGGATAAAATAAATAACTAAACCTACACTCTACTACGGGTAGCAAATAAAACCAGGTCGGAATATAGCATGAGCAAATTACGACCAAGAGTATCGAACCCAAGGGACTTATAGAAAATTAGTCCTAATCCGGTAATAACCTATTCTAAGACAAGGGGGGAAATTGAAATATTTTCTAATCCTAATCAAAACTAACTAAACTAAGTGGTATTTACAAGGAGATTATTCTTTATTCAGGGCTTTAAACCATCTAAGTATCAACATGAACTCGAAACATAAACACAAGCCTTCGAATTAACCAACAATTGAATGCGCCGGGTGTCATGCCGGATACCAGATGCACGGCATATTCAAAGACTTTGAATATGCCGGACATTGGCCACCCGGCAGTGAATCCGGCATAGTCAATATGCGTATTCTTATTCCAGTTTCCGAGAAGAAAACAGAAGACTCAATACCTATTAACAATTCGAGCATATATCATGCCACGAAATGAACAAAGTAATGGGGAATGTGGATTAATTCTCACTCTTACTACTAACTCTTAATTCTTAAGAAGAGAGTAGAAAGATCATTAAGAGAGTCTGACCTATTCTACTTGGGATTCATCTTCCACAAGTAAAATTTGCATGAAAAGAATAAGAGATCAACCAATTCTCCTTCAATAAGAACCTTACTCTTAATAAACTTGAAGTTATATTAAGAACACATTGTTTTACAAAGAGAATTTCATTCCCTAACCAAAGAACAAACAAGAAATTCCTACTCCACCATCCACTCAAATCGAGAGAGAGAATACACAGGAGATAAGAAGATTGGATGTAGCCTTAACCCGCCATGGATTCTTCTCCTCGCGTGGAAAGTTACATAGAACCTCCTTGGACACCAACACCTTGGAATGAGGCGAAAATGGAGTAATGAATGGAGTGTAATATGATGTTGAAGTGTGTTTCAAATGATCACATGGGTAGGGTATTTAGCACAACTCCAAGACATGTCTTTAGCAAAAAGATACCTTTTACACTAGTTGTATTGGTATGGAAAGACACATCACCAAATGATGTCTTTCCATAGTGTCTTCCCATCCAAAAGACATCTTTCCAACTAAAAGACACCTCTTCACCATGAGACACCTTTTCACCATGAGACACCTTTTCGCCAAAAGACACCTCTTCATCTAAAGACACCTCTTCATCAAAAGACACCTCTTCATCAAAAGACACCTCTTCATGTACTTCTAACTTCTAGTGAACTGAGGTGACTTTTTACTTGTGCCGGCTAGGATTTACCCGGCCTTATGTCCGGCATCAATGGACTTTTGGCTAGAAACTTGTTCCTTGTACACAAAACATATAAACACATAAGACTGAACTAATAATATACTTTAATACATAGATATAACATAAATACATCTATTTAACCTTATTTAGATAAATATATCCCTGAATCTAGTGCATAAAATACGATAAGTCTGCGGCTTATCAATTATATGTCACATTTTATCATCTTATATTAGATGATTATTCCTATAAATTGTATTATATTGTACAACTTATATTAATATCATTATCTTAATATTATGTAACATTCTTTTGTTGTATAATTACAACTCCTAAGGTTTATTCAATATATACCTTAGTTTATAAATCTCATTTATTATAGTTTGTCACATTATTTAATGTGAATATTTTTACTTATATTAATTCCATTTAAACCACATGAATACCATATAATTGTTATAACATTTATAACATTGTAGACCATAGTCTAAAATTCATTTTCCAACCTTTATAAATTCGGTACAGCACCATACTTTATTTTAATTTCATTTTGACCACATAACATTATGTAATGTTATACCATATACTAATATCATACAATATGATACTTTTATCTTATATAACTTATTACCTATAGTTTTTATACAAAACTATTTTTTTTAATTTCCGAAAAGGCACATCCATTTAATCTAATTTTATTATCTTACCACATCTTTATGTTTATTACAAAATCACCCCATATTCTATACCATGTTATATTACCATATAATATAACATTTTTAACTTTATAAAAAGGTATAACCTATAGTTATTTATATGAAATAACCAAACAGACCTTAAATCTGTTCTAATTTATTTTCCATTTCCAAATTTACAATTTGACCACATATATAATGTTATGTTATATATATATATCATATATTATAACATTTTAAACCTTAATATAAATATAACCTATAGTCATATATGTTTTAAATTTCCGAACAGACCTATAATCTATTCTAAATTATTTTTCAACCCACCAACTTCTATAATTACAATTTGACCCAATTTATAACATATAGTTTTATAATATCATTAAAACCATATATTATACACTTACCTTTTTTAATACTCTTATATTATTCTAAAAATCACCAAATTTCACCCAAGGGTTATAAATATTATTCCTAACCCCTAAACTCTCGGTATTTACATTTCCACCCCATTTACTTTTCCAAAGTATAACAATGACATAATAACTATATATTATACATATATAACTTATCTTAATTCCAAATTCAACCCAATAAATTCCTAAAAATTCCTAATAGCCCATGGGTGTTTAAATTACCATTTTACACCCTTAAGATTCGGTAATCTCCGTACATACCCCATATGTTATAAAAATGTTACAATTAAATACTTATCTTATTATATAACCTTAAATAAATTATTTAACTTGTCTAATTTGGTCAAAACCTACCCTATGGTCAAGGTTGACCTCCTTAATACAACCTTGACCATTACTTTCCCTTATTTACGGTTTCTACCCCCAATTTTCCAGAAATTACAATTTAACCCAAAAAACTTTATCAAATCTTACAATTTTTATTAAAATCCTTTTAACACCTAATTTCGACTATATTAATGTTTAGCCCCCAAATTTGATTTAATTATAGTTTTAACCCCTATGCTTTGCGGTAATATTTATTTATTACCTAAAACCTAATTTAAACTTAATATACATAATTAAAATGGCCCAAAGTACATGGCCTTATTACAAACATTAGCTTATAAAATAAATTACACATAAATGCCCCAAAATACATATAAACTCTCGGCCTCACCATATATTTTCCATTAATTACCAATATTCCACATAAAGTCTTAATTTGACCTTTATGTTACTTAACCACTTAGATAAATTTACTAACTCATTTCCTTAACCACCTAAGGTCAAAATTTTGACCATATAACCTATGTTCACTCACGACAATATATATACACAAGCTTAAACATATATTAATATATCAAAGTTGAGTTTTAAGTGATTTATACCTTGATTTAGCAAGGGTAAGGCCTTGTTTGGCCACAGCTCCTAGGGAAGATTTTTCCACAGCTTGATTAACATGTTTTTATACAGCAAACAAGACATGATTAAAATCTAAACATGAGCTAATCATAGGAAGTGTTTTAGTACACACAATCAAGGTAAAATTACCTTAGAAATGCAAAGGTATCAAGGGCTGTTTACGCCTCCAAATTGAAGCAAAAGGAAGGTGTTACAACACCATCTAAAGTAAGGAAGAAAACCGGTATAAACAAAGGAGAACGAGGTGTATTTTTCCATTACCGAAACTAGCCAAGATGAGGTCTTTGGCTTAGATCTAGCTCCTCCTTCAAGATGTGGGTTTCTCCACTGATTTTACATGAAGAGAACAAGATAATGAGATAGGAAAACTAAGGAATGCAACGGTAATGAAGAGGAAGAAGAGAATCATGATTAAATCATGTTTTTATACCTTAAGAACTTCTTAAGCTTTCTTCCCTTCCTCTTCTGATTCCAACCGAAACTTCCCTCTTCTTCAAGCATGAACTCACTCAAAATGGCTGGATGGAATCGGGATTGAGTTATACCATTGGAAAGAGGAGAAAGAAGTGAAGAAAATGAAAAAATGAGTATAATCATGTACCAAGGGCTTACCTATGACTCAAGGAGTTGATCATTGAATTGGGAGCTTGATCACGGTCAAGAAGGAGCAAAGGGAGGATAAGGATGAGTACTTACGGCTGGGGAAGGAAGGTACTGAAGAAAAAGGAGAAAAGTAGCTTATAAGGTAAAGTTTGATTACTTTATTGAATAGTCTTTAGATGACTCATTAGTAGATATTTTAGGTTGGCAATTGGATGGGTATGACTGCCTAAGTGGGCGGCAAGGGTTGGTCAAGTCAAAGGATGACCATTGACCATGGTTTATTTAAAACTTTGATTTAGAATTTATAATATAGTCTATCATGTCACATTAATTTTATAAAGAATGTAATCTAGGTCTTAAAATGACAAAAAGTCAATATCTTGGAGCTCATACACAAAAACGTGCTTTCAGGTGTTTTAGTGCACATTTTGTGTCCCAAGGTGTTTCTGAGCTTGGTTTTCTTTGAGAACAGTTTTATTATATCCGTTACATGATTATTAAACTTAGGAATCCAATTTGGAATCAAATGGAGGTCATAAGACCTTTAAGGTTTCTTAGAGCATATTTTTTCCCTAATTGACGTTTAAGCATGTAAATGCTTGTTCTTTGTGTTGGAGTGTTGTCCAATAATTTTAATACGTTCATTTGTGTGTTATAGTTCTTAGGACAAAATTTTAGGTCCTAAGGAGTTCATTTGGGCATATTTTTCCCTAAATGGTCAAAGGGTGCAATTCTTGCTTTATGTTTTACCATTGTTGTTTTAAACTGATTTTTAAGGCATGTTTAGGCCTTAAATCATCTTATTAGATGTTTAATCAATGTTTTATTAGTTAGGGGTATTTCAGTTGACCGGTTATTTATTTCATTTCCCCAGCTCAAACAAACAACCGGGAAAATCAAAGAGAATTCTTTTCATTCTCTCTCCCTTCCCTTTCCCGATTCCATTCCATTTCCCGCTCGAAAAAATGCCCCCTAACTGTTTTAGGGATGAAATATAGTCTAGATTTGTCCCTAAAAAGACCAATATTTTAGAATAAAGGGAGTCTTGTAAATCTATAGAAAGAAGAAAATTTTGTCTCTCAACACTGATGAGAACATTTTCTTTCTTAAGAAAACACCTATTTCATGAAGTCCATCGTTACATATGAGACTTTTTACTATAGTGGAAATATGCATGGAGGGGAACTTGACTTACTCAATCCTCAACTTGACAAACAGTCTTAGATTTTTTTGAATTTATACTGTTTATAATTTGTTTATTTGTATCTAAGTTTATTTCAGCCTATATTTGGTTTAAAATAGTATACATTTATAATATATAAATTATATTTAATCATTATTAAATAATTGATTTCAATATGTTGTATAATTTATTATTAATATTAGGTGTATTTTACAATTTTTAAAACTTTGTAAATAAACAAAAAGATTTTTATTTGGGAAAATTACATCCCCCACCCATGAGGTTTGGCCTAATTACACCGGCCCACCCATGTGGTTTGTGAATTTAAATTGCCCACCCCATATACTTATCACGTAAGTTGCGAACTTCAAAAAGGACCACCCAGGTAATTTCTTACACATGCTGTCCTTTCATTTCAATCATACCCTAGCTATCACGTAAGTTGCGAAATGTGACATGCTTGTTTTATATACAACAGGTGCGATGTTAAGGAACTTATTTTGGGAAGCCTCACAATGCTATACAACTGCTGCGCTGAAAGATGTACTGAAAAGGATAGAAGAAACTTCTCTAGGGGCATTTAGGTATTTAAGAGAAGTAGACTACAGTCTGTGGGTGAGATTTCATATGCCAAAAGAAGTGAAAGTGATAGAAACAACCTCCAACTTTGTGGAGTCATTCAACAGCAAGTTATCCGGGATTAGGAGCAGCCCTATATTTTCTCTCTTAGAAAGTCTCAGGCGTATTCTTATGAAGAAAGTTAATGATAGAAGGGAGTCCATCAACAAGATGAGTGGACGGATCACTCCTTATGCAAGAAAGATGTTGCACAGAAACACAAAGAGTGGATGTAGGTGTGGCCATACAGCAAGCAGTGAATACGAGTTCGAGGTGACGGACTCTAACCGACATTACATAGTTAATCTTCGAGATAGACATTGTGATTGCATGGCATGGGACCAGTCAGGGATTCCATGCAAGCATGCTTGTGCAATTTTAAATTGGGGGAGAATGGATAAGGATCAGTTTGTAGACGCTTATTTCTCCATGAGTATGTACGCTGCCACATACTCATCAGCCATCTCCCCCATTCCAGACACCTCGTTATGGCCAGAATCTGATGATTGCAAAATCTTGGCACCACCGTTCCTCAGAAAATTACCGGGTAGACCTAAGAAGAATAGGAGACGTGAAGAAGGTGAGAATAGGCCAAGTGCAAAAAGGTCAAGTCATGTGACATGCACAAAATGTAAGCAAAGGGGGCACAACTCGAGGACATGTTCAGGCCAAACTAATAGAGGGGATGGTCAAGGTGAGGGACTCATTGCTGTTGAAGAGCTTGGTGATGGAACTTGCTCAAGGGGAAAGAAGAGGAAAGGGAACAGAGAAGTAGCATCTACATCAAAGGAAATCCAAGGAAAACGAATGAAGACGCGGGCAAGTGGTACGTATATTGTGTCTATTTAGTGGCTGGTGAAGTTGTCTTTGAATCATGAATATATAATTTTTTGACTGTACTCCGCTTCTGATCTATCTTGCTTGTTTTTCAGCCAAGTGAAGACTAAAGCAAACACTAGTGATGTAGTTGAGTAGCTATTACGGCTCTGATTTTAGAGACTGAAGCAATCGCTAGTGAAGACTGCAACAACACCATTATTTTGATTTGGGAGTTTTTTTTGGAAATGTGTCAGTAATGGTAGTAGTGACATGTTTTGTATGCTTGACAGCTTGATGTAATGGGAGATGATGTTAGACATTGGGAGTTTTTTGGAAATGTGTCAGTAATGGTAGTAGTGACATGTTTTGTATGCTTGACAGCTTGATGTAATGGGAGATGATGTTAGACATTGGGAGTTTTTTTTGGAAATGTGTCAGTAATGGTAGTAGTGACATGTTTTTTATGCTTGACAGCTTGATGTAATGGGAGATGATGTTAGACATTGGGAGTTTTTTTGGAAATGTGTCAGTAATGGTAGTAGTGACATGTTTTGTATGCTTGACAGCTTGATGTAATGGGAGATGATGTTAGACATTGTGTGTTGTTTATATTTGAATTGCTGCAGCTGATGTTAGAAAGGAATTTAGAAAACTGAAGGTGCAATGCCATATTTTGTTAGGACAGCTGTTGTTAGACCATTTAATTTCTGAGTTAACTTGATGGTGCACTGCTATATTTGTTGCTCAGCTGCTGTTAGACCATTTAAATACTTAGTTATCTCGATAGTGCACTGCTATATTTGTTGCACATCTGCTGTTAGGGTTGAGTTAACTTGATGGTGAACTGCAATATTTGTTGCACAGCTGCTTCATCGAGATAATTAAGTGAAAAGATAAGTGCTGTTTCAGATAGCAATAGAAGTGCAACAGACCCAACACATTCATGAGTCCATCTGCTCAATGAAAACAGAAGTGTTGTTTCAGATAGTAATAGCTGAGTAATATGACTACAATTTCCAATTGGTCTCAAAATAGTAATAGCTTATAAAGTACACATCTTTGGCTACTTCGAAGTTCATAACAAAATAACTAAACCACACACACGTTGAAGTGCTGTTACATAAGTCGGGTACATACACTCCTAAACTACAACTTCAAATACAACAGCGCTACCGCACCCACTATAACATAACAAAGTAAAATCAGTTTATTAAGTTCAGCTTTCATTTCGGCATTATCTCGTTGAATAAGGTTCTTCAGCTCCCTCAACTCCTCTTTAAGCCTTTGTAATTGCTCTTGAATGATCACGTCAACATTACCATCCCTTGAGTTCACTTCACCACTGTATATATCAGGCCTCAGAAGATGCATGTTCATGTCCACCTCATACCACCATTTGAAGATTCCATTTGCACAATCACACCGATAAAACAGTTTTCCAGGGTTGTCATGTGTAACAGCAATGAACAAACGTGCAATCTTCTTACAGTGACACTTCACATTGCAAAAGGTGAATCGGCTTTCACTGTTCCTGCCGTTTGATGATGACATAGTACTGCAACTTGTCCACATACATTAGTAGCAGAAAACAGTGTAAGAAGCAACAACGATAAAGTACTGAAATACGAGTAGCTCAGATTAGGTTTGTTGCCCCATCATCACAGCTGTATAACATTTACACCAACATACCAGATAACAAAATGGAGCAATACAATTTTCATATACGAATGCTCGGGAGCAACATATGGCACAACAGTGGAGCAATTCAAGTTTAATAACTTCAGGAAATGACCACTATAACATTATACCGATGCCGCTACAACACAAACTATACGAAATAGGCACCGCTACGACACTTGCATATCATAGCTAAATAAGCTGGTGTAATTAAGGGGGCACATGTAAAAATCATAGTGCTCACATGTTCCACAGGTAGTGCCAATGGACTCTATACGAATTAAGTAGGTGAAGGTTCGACCAAATCGTCCAAAAATAATAGCAGTAATCCAATGACACACTACCAAATGTGAAACAGCGCACTCACGGGAAAACTCATAAACCCTAGAAACACCGAATCGTGAAATCACCAGCAGTAACCAGTAGAGATCAGCTAGGGTTCTTTCGAGAAATCAAAAACCAGCTAGGGTTTGCGAACAAAACAGGCAAGTGAGTAAGAGTCGAAATACATCAGCCAAAAGCAACACATCAACACCATTGCTTCAACAACCGAGTCACGTACCAGATGCTGGGTTTCGAAGCGTTCAAACGCAGCAAAACTTGAGGCAAGTTTCGAAGAGCAACAAGACCACAGGAATGAAGAAGCGACAGGAGAACGACAATATCATCAACAGATCATGCCAGTATTAGGCGTCAAATGCAAGAACAAAGGAGCAGGACGATGCGAGTATCGGGATAGAGTAGAGCAGCAGGAAATCGTATAGACAAATCGAAATTTAGGATATACGATTCTGAGTGAAGAATTAGGGTTGCGATTCACAATATAGTACCCACATATAGTACTCAGAATCGTATATCCATGTGGTGGCCATGTCAGTGTATAGAGACACGTCAAAGAGAGCCACGTAGGCAACACTAACGGAAATAAGGGAAAAGGTGACAGATGACAAACGAACATAAGTATATGGGTGGGCAATTTAAATTCACAAACCACATGGGTGGGCCGTGTAATTAGGCCAAACCTCATGGGGGGGGATGTAATTTTCCCTTTTATTTTTTAAACTAAATTATTTTTCTAACTATACATAACCGATTTTACGCATTACCTTAAAAGAACGATATTGGTAAGTAAAGTTATGTTTGGGATGGACCTTAACGCTTCTTTTTTTTCCAAGAATGCAAAGGGAAAATATATAGTAGCTCTCTAATCGGGGAGTTATAGGCTTACAGCTTACAGTCAACATAAAAAAAAGGAAAATTTCATGAAACCACTATATTTTTGGCTAATTCATGAAATGTCACTAAAAAGAAAGTTACGATATGCCCACTATATTTTTGCGAAAACTCCATGAAATGCCACAATGTCATTGAACTAGAAACAAAAAAGACAAATACCCTAATATTAACAAGTACATTTAAAGTTCACAATATGCCCCTAAGTGTTAAAAATTCAAAATACTATAAAATATAGATAACTATAAATATATATTTTAAATATTAAAAAATTATTAAATAAATATATATTAAAATATCATAAAACATTGAAAAAAGTAAATATTTCTTAGATACTTTCAAAATTATTTAGTACCACAAAAAGAATATAGAGTTTTAAACACATAATTTATACTTATTTTTTACAAATTTAGACCAATATATACCATAATTTATACCAATTAATAACCATAATTTATACCAATTAATCACCATAATTTTACCATACATTTTTTAATTTGTTTCTACCAATTTAAATTATTTTTCAAATAAATTATTATAATTTTAATTAATATTTGGAATTATTTAATTTATATTCTACTTTGCACATGAATTTATGACATAATTTAATTTATTTCGAATAAATAATTTAAATTGATAAAAAAAGATAATTTGAAAATGTAAGGTACAAATTATGGTAATTGATTGGTACTAGTTATTGTGCTTAATTGGTAGTTAATTTTAAAATATATCTTACATTTTCAAATTATCTTTTTTTTTAAAAAATTTAAATTATTTATTTTAAATAAAGTATTATGTCATAAAGTTATCTGCAAAATAGAATATAAATAAAAATCCAAATATTAATTAAAAAATTAAAATAATTTATTTTGAATTAATAATTTAAATTGGTAGATTTTTTAAAAAAATGTATGGCAATTAATTGGTATAAATAATGGTAATTAGTTGGTATGGTTATGGTACTATATTGGTCTAAATTTATTGAAAAAAATCAAAAAATATTTACTTTTTTCAATGATTTATGATATTTTATTTTTTTATATTGTTATAATATTTTTATATATTTTTTTTGAATTTTTATGATTTGTGAATTTTTTAGTACTTAGCTACTACTGGTATATTGTGAACTTTAAAGATACTTTGTTAACTAGTAGGTATTTTTGTCTTTTTAACTTCTGGTGAATAACATAGTGATATTTCATGGACTTTAATAAAAATATAATGACATTTAGTGAATGTTTTAGTGACATTTTATGAATTAACAAAAAATATAATGACATTTCCAAAAAAAAAAACGAAAAGAAAACAGAAGACAGAAAACGACAGGCTGGGGGATAGAAAAAAAGTAGAATTAAAAAAAAAAAACAAGTTATCATAGAAGTGCAATCGTCTCTAGAGGACTTAGCTTCGAAAAGTCACACTTGGATAACTCCACACGGCTCTCTCTTCTTTCTTCTCATCCAACTCCCCGGTCGCTGAAGATCCGAGGAGTAAGAAACCCTAACCTCGCTCGCAGTATTAGTGCTCTTCGATTTAGCGTTCTCCGAGGCCTTGAATTGTCCGATCGCAAGCTCTTTCCGACTTTCTTTCATTAGCAGGCAATTTTCTTCGCCTTTTTCTACTTTTGATCTGAAAACCTTATCCTTTATCCCCTGTCCAGTTCTTTCCACTGCATGCTGAATTGAATTGACTAGAGTTTGTGTAGTGGGCGCCTCTTGTTTCGCTTTGTTTTTGCGTGCTCTACTTTTGCGTTTGAAGGACGATCTTTTGTATGTGTCGTAACCTTTTCGAGGCGCGGAGCTGTGATTTGATGTAAAATGGTTGTTTGGTGCATATCTTAATGGTTCTCATAGATCCCTTGAACTCTGATTAATTTCTACGTCAAATCTTGAATTTTGCAAACTCTTGCAATTTTGAAGCTTTGGTTTGCTATGTTAGGGCTAATCTGAATTGATTAGTCGACGAAGGATATGGTGGTGTGCTGCGGGTTGTCCCAAATGAATTTTAGAGAATGTCTAGGTTTTTAAAGTGCCTTAACTTCCGTCCATTTAGTAGATACCTTTGTGCAAGGTCGAAAATGGCAGTATGACATATCTTGACATCACATTCTGCTCTATACTTCTATGTGGATTAGTTTATATAAACATTTTGCGTCTGCTCTTATCGGCAGGTCTCACTGAACTTGGGCCATCGGGTAGGAATACTTTATAGGATTAGTATGACTGCTTCGTACGGGATTCTATAATTCATCTAGTTGTGACTGTCAATATATCCTTGTTAATCCTGATTGTTGGTGTGTTGTCGAACAATGTTTTATTTTTCTTTTCTCTATGAACCTTTTGAGGGTTTTCTCACATTTTCTGGATGTTGCAGCCATGGCAGGTTTAGCACCAGAAGGATCTCAGTTTGATGCTCGTCAGTTTGATGCTAAAATGAATGAGATGTAAACCATCTTTCAATTTCCTTTCTATTGCAGCTCGTGCCATGCATCAATTGAAATTGAGTTAATAAACTCCCTTTCTGTACCTGTAGACTCACAGGTGATGGTGGTGATGAATTCTTTACATCATATGACGAGGTTTATGAAAGTTTTGATGCTATGGGATTGCAAGAGAATCTTCTCAGAGGAATTTATGCATATGGTATGTTTTTTTAACCAAAAGTACGCTTTTTCTATCGTCTTTATTGTTCTGCGAAACATCTGAAGCTTCTTTATGCAAGTCTTTTGAACCATTTTTGCTGGAAAGGTTTACCAGATACAGAAGTCATTGACTTCAATAATTGAACAAACGCAATTTGCTGTGGAGTATACGATGGAGCAGCTGTGTACCTAGTTCCTTTTATTGTATCTCAAATTACTGGCTAGCATTCAGATATTCTCCTCTTCAGGTTTTGAGAAGCCCTCTGCTATCCAGCAAAGGGGTATTGTTCCTTTCTGCAAGGGACTTGATGTGATTCAACAAGCCCAGTCTGGGACTGGGAAAACGGCTACTTTCTGCTCTGGGATCCTCCAGCAGCTGGATTTCTCTATAAATGAGTGCCAGGCCCTGGTTCTTGCACCAACCAGAGAGTTAGCCCAACAAATTGAGAAGGTCATGCGAGCATTGGGAGACTACCTTGGTGTCAAGGTCCATGCATGTGTTGGTGGAACAAGTGTTCGTGAGGACCAGCGTATCCTATCTGCTGGAGTTCACGTTGTTGTTGGTACCCCTGGTCGGGTCTTTGATATGCTACGTAGACAATCGCTGCGCCCAAATCACATCAAAATGTTTGTTTTGGATGAAGCTGATGAAATGCTTTCTCGTGGATTTAAGGATCAGGTTTCTTTTTTGCTAATGCTATGTTATATTGCAGTAACGTTCTTTTGTTCCTGGATGCTAGTGTGTTGGTAACATTGATGTGCTGCACATATTGTGCTTATATATATTATTGTGTCGTAATCAATCTATGTTGGTGAGGAATACAGTGACTGTTAATGTTTATTTGGCATCAAGTAAAACGTATAAAATTTTCAATTTTATATACTGTTTTGTCCCTGCTATATTTATTTGTGGAAGATGGGCAGTTGCGTTTCATTTAATTGATCTCTGCGACAATCATTTTCCATATATTAAATCAAAGTAAAAAATTATCAAAAAAAAAAAAATATACTGTTTGTCAATTCACACCAAGGAAGAACATAGATTTCAGCTTATATTTGTTGCAAAGTACATTTTAATGCATCAAATATTCTAATGGAAGACATCTCTTGTGCTCCCCTGTTTGTTTTGGTGCTTCTATCTCAGTCTCTCACCAATTGTCTTCATTTTTGTGCTTCATTTGCACAGATTTATGACATCTTCCAGCTCTTACCACCCAAGATTCAAGTTGGTGTGTTTTCTGCCACAATGCCACCCGAGGCTCTTGAGATTACTCGAAAGTTTATGAACAAGCCTGTTCGTATCCTTGTGAAGCGTGATGAGCTCACCTTGGAAGGTATTAAGCAGTTCTATGTTAATGTTGAGAGGGACGATTGGAAGCTCGACACTCTTTGCGATCTGTACGAAACCCTGGCCATCACACAGAGTGTGATCTTTGTCAATACGAGGAGAAAGGTTGACTGGCTTACTGACCAGATGCGGGCTCGTGACCACACTGTCTCGGCAACCCATGGAGACATGGACCAGAATACTAGGGACATTATCATGAGGGAGTTTCGGTCTGGATCTTCTAGGGTCCTCATCACCACTGATCTCCTGGCCCGTGGTATTGATGTGCAGCAAGTTTCTCTTGTCATTAACTACGACCTCCCTACCCAGCCTGAGAATTATCTCCACAGGATTGGTAGGGGTGGAAGGTTTGGAAGGAAAGGTGTGGCCATCAACTTTGTGACCACCGATGATGAGAGGATGCTGTTTGATATCCAGAAGTTCTACAATGTGCAGATTGAGGAACTTCCCAACAACGTGGCCGATCTTATCTAAGGCTGGAGATGAGGTTTTGTCTTCATATTGCTTTCTCATGCAGGTGTCAAAGTTTTGTCTGTTGCTGGTTCTAGCACAACAGTACAAATTTTGTATCAGGAAGAGTGTTGGACTAGATATGGCTGTTGTATGGAGTTTCGTATTGTTTTGGGTATGTTATTGAGGTGTGTGCGGTAAACATATTTGATCATTTTTATAGGGGGAGGCTATGCAAATTTTGCCGTGTTTCTGTCTGTCGTAGCTATGGGCTAATAGGCTTTTTCGGTTTATTGTCAGAATTATCCCTCATCTAGATGCCTATATATGGACTTGTGGTCTGTAATGTGGTCCTTTGGATTGGTATTGACTTGTCTGTGATGAACAAGCATTATTATTAGTCCATATATATATATGGGGTGCTGTCTTCTTTGCATGTGTTTGATTGGTTGAATGTAAGCTCTAGAAATTCTACCAAACAATCCTCAACCAGGTTCATATTTTGTGTGATATAACCAAGGTGTCTACAATTTGACACAAGACACCTTATTGTGACGACTTACAAGTGCAAGGCATAGTTGTGTACGCCTTAGTTTATGTCTTATTTCACTCGTGATCTTTATATTTAATTGTCTCTTTTACGTACTTTTAATCGTATGACTAGATTAGAAGTCGTCTAAATCTGGCATAACCTGCAAAAACTGGAACTTTTTGCAGTGGTTGACAGGCAATCTACATGGCGCAAAGGCAACATAACAAAGAGCGCTGTCAGTGTTATTTTATTCGTTAATACTCTATGTTTTGATTAATAACGTTTTGATTATGTTATTGATATTATTGATGTATGTTTGTATGGATATTTTTATTAAAAAATTAAATTTATAGAGGTGTTAAAGGTTAAAACATGCTTGTTGGAAAGGGAAAAAAAAGTGATGGGTTCATCTTTTCACCCGCATTACCCGGGTGACGAGTGATGAATTTGGGAGTGATGGAGCGGTCGGATGAAAAGCGGGTGGAGTGCAACCCGATCCTAATCTAACCCTTACCATCCTTACGTCTAACGGTTTCATACTTCAGTTGTTGGTATTTGGGTTGCTGCCTCGTGTGAAGCAACTGTCCTGGCAGCTTAGGATGTTAACGGTTCTTTGACTGTGTATAAGCAACACTCTTAAATGTAATGCCTTGGTGTTGACTAGCTAGTCTAATAATTAAAATGTACAACTTTAGGAGTCGGGATGAGCATTTGGATATTTTGATTAACTCAAATCCAAATTGCTGAAAAAAATTGGATTTCAGTTAATTCGGTTAAAAACTGAATTATCAAAATTTTGCTTGAAACTGAATTAACCGTTATCTGAATTATCCATAAACCGAAATTTTTCTAGATTGAAAATTGAAAACCAAATTGAAATCCAAATTTCCATTAGTTTGGATTCAGTTAACCGAAATTAAAAAAAAAACTAAAAATTGAATTTTTATTTAGTTTTTCAATTAATCGAAATAAAAAATAACAAAAACCTAACAACAGAAAAAATATTTAAACAAAGGAAAGATATGCAATTACCAAAATACAGTCATAAAGAGAATCCGTAGAGTAACAACATTATAGTTATCTCAACCATTGCCAAAATGGCTAGCACAAACAACCAACTCAAACAAAAGATCAAAAAAAGGAAGGATCAGCTAGAAAGAGTTTGGAATTTCTTCTTCAAATGCTACAACCCACAGTTTGGTACAAACATGAAACAACTTCGATTTTTTACTATAGTTGCCCCCACTGCTTTGTTCAGTATCATCTGGAAGCACTCTTCTAGTCATTGCACCTTCAGGAATATTCTTCAGGTGATAAAATCTTCTTAACCATGTGGCTCTTGTTCATGGGACGTGGCTGGAGATGATGGTAATCAAATAAAGATGTCAGTAGAGGGTTATATTGCGTTGTCTTCCATGGCTGTTGCGAGCTTTTTAGAAAATATTCTATATCTTTGATTTTACAAAGCAAGTGCCGCATTTCTATTAATAGCAAGAGCTGATAAGGGCCAAAGCAATCTTAACCAACCAGAATCAGTAGCCTAACTAGCTTAACAACATATCAAGAGTGCATGCACAGACAACAGTAGCAGCGAATGCAACTATGAGGGGTAACGAGATCAAACAACACATATATCAACAAAAGAACTGTTGTGACAGATATTTTATAATCAGCAGAATTCAGACCAAACAACACACATATTTCAGTTTATAAACATAGCTAACATAAAATCAGAAATTTGAGTAAATGATTTAATTGACCATAGTAGCAGTGAGATGCAGAGGCTTAATAAGTGAAGTGACATGAGTGAAATGTAGGTTTAACCCATCGATTAGAATCTGTATTGTTTTTGAATGATAAAAACTGAAGTAATAAATACTCTTATGAAAAGGCTATTTTACTTATTCAATGATCAATATAATAGTGCAAAAATGATGCAGGTTCAGTTTTAAAAAACTAATCATGCAGCCAAGAAAACACTTTTCGTTATCCTCATTGTTACGCTTTTTACCAACTCTATGCCGTCCTGTTCTGTAACATATATAAGCTCCAAAAACCATCAGGCTTGTTATCTTTCTAGATGCACTTGAAGAACATAACAAACTCTTTTGTTCCTTCCTCCCTTATTGTTCATTGCCACCAAAAGAGGTAGGGAATAACACTATAACAGATACAGTGCGAGGCTCTTTATATACTTTTCTAATTTAAACTCAACACCTATACTAGAGCTGATCAAATGGGCGGGCGGGCCGGGCCAATATTAAATTTTAGGTCCGAACGGGTCTATATTTTTGTCTAAACCCATTTTTATATTTTTCAGGCCGGGCCGGGTTAGGCCCGGACTTATTTTAATCTTTGCCATTGCCTGGTCCGCCCGGCCAGGTTTTATAATTTTTTATAATATTGTTTGTTTTTTTGAAAAAATATATAGACTATATAATATTAATATCTATTAAATATAATATGAATATATGTTGTATGTAATATTAATAGATATTATACATAATTTTAATAAATAGTACAAGGTATTATATAAACTTAGTTTAAATGTATACTTCCTCTCATTCTCAATACTTGATTTTCTAACTCTAAGCATAAGACTTAAAGAGGAAAAATTTAGACTATTTTATCCTTACTTTTTGCATTGAGAATTGAAATAATTTGAAAATTAGAGTTGTAAAATAAAAGATGAGAGGGTAGAACTGGAAAGTAAATCACAAAACGGCTAGAACATCTTCTATTTTGAAAATATTGAAAGGACCCAACAAATCATATACTGAAAAAAGAGGGAGTATATATATTAATAATAATAATATAATAATAATAATAATAATAATAATAATAATAATAATATAATAATAAACCGGGCCGGTCCGGGTTTAGTTGCGGGACAAAAATTCTACCGAAGCCCGGCCCAGTTTTTCATTCGGGCCTAATTTGTTGTCCAAACCCGTCCGAAATTTTTTCTGGACGGACTTTTCAGGCTTTATTTCTGGGCCGGGCCGGGTTGGGCCACCGGGCCGGATTTGGGTTGATCAGCTCTAACCTATACACTAGATAAGAAAACACTTGTACGAAACTACGAACATAAATGTTTTTACAGCTATACAATGGTATTTAGGATCATATTTTTGTCTTACGCGTGTGCTATCAACAATGCCTTCAGAAATACCCAGTTAAAACATTATACAAACTCAAAAATAGTCACAGATTCAAAATTGAGAGAAAATAAGCAGTACTGTATCAAAATCGAACGCAGTTACACAGCAGTTAGTAGTGGGAGATACTCCTTTACTCTTAGCACTTACTTGAGTCTGTCATCTCGTCTGGAGTTTGCAGTTTGGATTGGAGAAGTCGTACTTGAGTCTCAGAGTCTGCCGTCTCTGGATTGGAACTTTGGAAGCAAAGTCAAAACCGAAGGAGAGGGTAGCAGCCCATAGTATTACTGGGCCTTGTTTAGTTAATTAGGCCCACTCATTTGTATGTGTCCGTTATTACAATCCTCGTACCTACAGTATATAACTGTATCTTGTACTATCGCGTATAACATAATCGAGAACATTCATTGAGATATTTTCCTCTTCTCTGCACCGTTACAATTGCTTGCTCCCTAATTCAACTATGGTATTAGAGCGGATCTGATTTTTTTTCTTCGCTTCAATGGCGGACGATCATCCATCACCTGGATCGGTTGCTTCCGGCGTGCCTATCACTCAACAATCAACACAGCCACCTGCATCAACAACAACAACAATACCTCAGTCGATCTTATCAGTGGCAACGAATCTTGTGAAACTGAAGCAAGATAACTTTCGGATCTGGCAAGGAGTAATAACTACATTCCTACGAGCAAATGGTTTATACAAGTATGTTGATGGTTCTTGCTTGTGTCCCTCTCCTATTATTAATAATGCGGTCAATGAGGAATATCTTAAATGGATTCAGATAGATCAACAAGTCCTAATATTTTTTGCCTCTCTGAGTGAAACGATCATCAGTCAAATGGTTTCGATGAAAACCTCTGCTCTTGTTTGGTCTTATCTCCATGAAACTTTTTCCTCACAAACTAATGCTCAGATCGGCCAGATCTTGCTTCAACTAGCCTCCATTGAAAAACAACCCTCAGAAAACATCACCACATATTATAACAGAGCTCATGCCTTGGTTGAGTCCCTGGCCCTTACTGGTCATCAAATTTCTAACCATGAATTCCAAACTTACCTTCTGAAAGGGGCAAATTCTATTGTACAACCGGTTGTACAATGAGCATCGTACAACCGTTCATTTTAAATTCAAATGTTGTTCAAGTTGTTGTATTAATTGTTCATATTGATGTAAAAGTTACATATGTTATTATAAAAGTTGTTCAACTTTATGTGATAGTTATTCAAAATAATTGTGAAGATTGTTCGACGATGTACGCGAACATCGTACAACCAGTTGTATGATAGACTGATTGTCTGAAAGGGCTACCACCAGATTTTGCTCCCCTTGTTCACACTGTCCTCACACGAAGTGAACCCTGTACTCCACCTCAGCTCTACAATTTCATGTTGTCTAGCGAATCTAGGATCCAGCAACAACATAAACCATCCACTACCTCTGTTTCTATAAACAACACTACTCATAAGAATGCCTCTCAAGGAGAAGGCAGAGGCAGAGGGTCCTCCTATAATCGGGGCAGAAACAACAATTACAGAGGAAGGGGAAGGGGACACAACAATCCTACTCAGTACACATACAACAACTTCACTGGTAAACCAGACAATCGGCCCCTATGCCAGATCTGTAAAAAAAAGGGCATGATGCCCTAGCATGCTATCATAGATATAATTTTGCCTATCAACCAGCCCCTCCCTCTTCCATGACTGCCAATTCTATAGGTTTTACCGCTCAAAATGACTGGATAGCAGATACAGGGGCATCACACCATTTCACTGCCGATCAGTCCAAGTTAAATGTCGCCTCGACTGACTATTATGGCACCGACACTGTATCTTTGGGAGATGGATCCTCTCTCAGTATTCAACACCAGGGTACAGGCACTCTTCCCACTCCCTCTAAAACTTTCCTTCTATCTGATCTAATGCATATACCATCCCTAAATCGCCAACTGATTTCTGTGAGCAAGTTTTGTTCAGATAATCATGTATTTTTTGAGTTTTACTCAGACTCTTTTCTATTGAAGGACTTGATGATAAGCCGCAGACTTATCATATTTTATGCATTAGATTTAGTATTATATTTATCTAAATAAAGTTATATGTTATTTATGCTTATTATGTGTTAAAGTATAATATTTGTACAGACTTATGTTTTTATGAGTTTTCTGTGCAAGGAATGATTTTCTAGGCAAAAGTTCAGTTGAAGCCGGACTCCATGCCGGGTAGTTTCTGCACGGCATAAGTACAGAACAGAAAAGAGGCCTTGCCGGACCTAATGCCGGGTAGATTCCATCCGGCATAAGTAAAGAGTCGCCACGGTTGACCAAGCGATAGCAGTTATTGACCGTTGGTGAAAAGATGCTGCCGGGTGTGATGCCGGGTATATCCTACCCGGCATATGCACTGTTTCGCATGGAATTGACGGTTTCGACCGTTAACAGTTGGACGCATTTATCACGTGTGCCGGCTACTGGTGATCCGGCACGACGCCCGACAACGACACATTTGATGCCTATAAATAGGCCGAGTAAGGCAATAATTGAACACACTTCAACATCATATTAAACTCCATTCATTACTCCATTTTCCGCCTCATTCCAAGGTGTTGGTGTTGATAAGTGTGAAACATATAGGCTTTTTAGGGTTTAAATACCTTATAATTTGTAACGATTCAGGCAAAGTTTCCCACTTATTATGCGTTTTTCCTAAGATTGATGCTTTGATAAGAACTGATGTGTTATATATGTTAAATACAGGAAAAACCCAGGAAATAAAGATTATACATCATAAGGAGTACAACACAACAAACGGGGAACAAATCAGGAGAAGAGACAAAAATTGGTCTTGTCCGGATCAGTTTGGCCGGACACAAAGCCGGACGTCTCTTGTCCGGATCTGTTTGGCCGGACAAGAGCCGGACGTGACTAAAATTCCAGATCCGAGAGTTCGCATTCCAGATCTAAAACTCTGTGTCACGTCCGGATCCGGACACGATCCGGACGTCACACAGAATTGAAAAATAAAAATGCACGCACTGATAATTAGCCTTTCGGCTAATTATCGAGCAGCGCATTAACAGACATCGGCATGGAAACAGGGGAGCGGCGCACTGCAGCATTAATTGACGAGGCTCCACGCTCCCTCAATCAAACTATCCACCATACCAAACTTCCACTGACCCTTGTTTCCTCCTCTAACCCTATATAAACCCAGCACAACCTTCATTCCAAACGGCACCAGACTTCACAGTCTAACCCCTCATCTCTCCCTCTCTGCATATCCTCTCATTCACGTACTCCATTTCCATTCATCAAATCTCCTCCATAAACTGCATCGCTCACTCACGACATAACCCGTATTCATTCATCAAATCCTCCATAATCTTCATCGATCACACACACATCCGGTACTCATACGCCTCATTTAGCCGTGTCCGACCCTTGTCCGGATCGTGTCCGACCCTTGTCCGGATCGCGTCCGACCCGGTTTAGCCGGACACACCTATTTTACACTTGTCCGGATCGCGTCCGACCCGGTTTAGCCGGACACACCTATTTTACACTTGTCCGGATCGCGTCCGACCCTGTTGATCCGGACACCTCACAAAACTCACCAAAACTTCCATTTTCGCCCATTTCACCCAATTCACTCCATTATCACCAAGATCAACCTTCAAGCCAGGATAGCGCAAGGACAAAGGACGGAGCGAGCAAGAAGATCTTCGTAACAGATGATTTCTTCTAACTCTCTCTCATTTATTATTATAATCGCTATGTCTAGCTAAGAGGATTTACTCTAGGGGAAGGGATGTTGTAATTAGTTAAACTCTGCATTATTTGCTGCTTATTGAGACAATTTGGATTGTTCAGGTTAATGCTTTTAAGTGCTTTTAATAAACGTCATGAATTTATTATAAGCCCTCGAATCATGTTATGATCAGATAAGGTGATTAGCATTGACGGTCCTATTAACCTGTTACCTGTGATAATTGCAATCGGATAGATTACTTTAGTCACTAGGAGCTTTAGTCCGGATTAAAACCAGACTAGTAATTCTGTGCAATAAAACCATCTAGATATACTTGCTAGGTCTAGACTAGAACTACATGCCCTGTCTAGATGAGCTATCTGGAATTAAGACTTAATACAGAATAGATAATTGAGAATTACAAGCCGATCCAAGTCTCCACTTAAGCAGTAGAATATGCAGAACCTAGCTAGTGAAACAACTCCCTGAACCTAGAGTACCGTTCACACTCCCAAAACTATCACTTTAATTTATCTGCTATTTACTTTCTTGTTATCTATTTGTGAAACCCAAAACCAAAACAAAACCCCCTTTTTGAGTTAACCATTACCTAAGGCTAGACTTACTTATCAAGTCCCGTGGATTGACACCCTGGTCGCTTCATTGAATTACTATACTATTTCGACCGGGATTTTTGCAACCTGACGATCTATTGAACTATTGAATTCTAGGATTATTTCTAGGCTTTTAATAAACCAAATAAATCGTTTGCAAAATGGCGCCGTTGCCGGGGACTTGACTTTTGTCTAGTCCCTAGCCTTGGTTAATTCGTTACTTTATTGCAACACACTGTTTATAATTGTTTGTTTTGTAATATATTTTGATTTTAATTTATTTTGTGTGCCATTTTATACAATTGTTTTTCATTACTTTAAAACTCACTCATTTTGTTCCTTTCTCTCGGGCTGATTATAAGCACCTAGTGGATGCGAAGAACACGCTCAACTGGTCCCCCGGATACAGACTTCGATCCTGAAATCGAAAGAGTATACCTCCAAGCTTTGAGAACAAGAAGGCAGCTTGACTTCAATATGGCAGGAAATCATGACCAAATTGGAGCAGGTGTAGTGGCCCAATACACGATGGGAAGGATAAACAGACCACCAGCCACACCAAGACGAGGGCCAGTGGTTCTACCCAATCTGACTGCAGAACTTATATCCGATTGGCAAAAGGTAAAACCTTCTCACCAATCCAATGCTGTTAGAAATCACCCTGCAGGTACTTTTTCAGGTGCAGACCCATCGGATGCATTAGACCATGTACATCGCTTTCTGTGCACTTGGACTCTCTTGGCTTATCTCAAGGATTGGAGGAGTACGCCAGATTGAGCCTGTTCCAGCACAGCTTATCAGGAGAAGCCTCGAAATGGTTCCACAGACTACCACCAGGCATCATTACCACCTGGGAGCAGATGATGGACAAATTCTACGAGAAGTACATTCCCATCTCCCGGACACGACAAATGATTGCCGACCTGATGGCATTCAGACAGAAGGGTAGTGAGACAGTCTGTGAGGCGTGGGACCGATTCAAAGAGCTACTCCGCCAGTGCCCTCACCATGGTCAGGACATCACTTCACTAGCTCAGGGATTCTTCCAGGGGTTAAAAGACGAACACAGAGGCGAGATAAGATCCGCCCTAGGAGGAAACCTGCTAGCAAAGTGGGGAGGATTTCATGGCATCTATGGAGTCCTACTGTGAGGAGCTTCGCCAGTGGAGCAGCAGTGGAGGACGAGTATTCTCGATAGGTCAGAGTTCTTCCAGAGCTCCAGACCCGATGATGGAACAACTAGCCTCCGAGCAAGCACAGATGAGGACCACGATGGGAAGCATGGCGAAAATGCTTGAACAACTCACCATGGGGCCAACCACCAGGCAGTCCGCCAAGAAAATCTCTACGAACGAAGCTTGCTGCTCTCAGTGTGGAGATGCACACGACTATGAGGACTGCCCACTAGTAGCCGAGATGAGGCAAACCGAGGAGGCCAATGTAATAGGCCAGTTCAACAACAGGCAACCCTGGGTGCAGAATCAGCACCAAAATCTGAGGTACGGAAATCCTAACAATGCACTTAATTCACATCAAATGCAGCCTCAGAGGACGAATCAGGGGGGACCGCCCGGTTTTTCTAGGCCTCAATATAATCAATTCTGGCCACAACAACCTCAAGCTCAGCAACCATCTTTGAGCTCAAACAATGCCAGTCTAAAAGAGATGGTGGATAAGCTGATGGCTTCTCAAGAACAGCAAACGGTAATCAACCAGAAACTAGAGAATGCCATGGTGGAGATGCAAGGAACAATGAGTCAGTTGACTCAATTCCTCATGCAGCAGAGACCTTCTGGATCATTGCCTTCCCAACCAGAAACCAATCCAAAAGAGCAGTTGAAGGCAGTGTCGGTCTCAGACGAAGACTGCGAGGATTCTGAAGAAGCAGCAGCAGTTACCCTGAGAAGTGGGAGGAATTTAAAAGACCAAGTGGCAGGAAGCCGTACTGATGAAGAGACCGAGCCTCTTTCTAATACCGCCGGTGCACCATCAGGGCATCCTGCCCCTCCTGAGGTAGTTTCTGAGGAGACCCAGGCTCCTATTCCTTCTTCCTCTCTTTCTACTGCTGTTAAAAATAAAAAGGGAAAAATATCTGCAAAGGAACTTCCATTTCCAAACCGTCTCAAAGAGCGAGAGCTCGATGAGCAATTTGGAAGATTTTTAGATGTTTTTAGAAAGCTGACTATCAATATCCCTCTTATTGATGCGATTAAGCAGATGCCAAATTATGCTAAATTTGTGAAGGATCTGATTTCGAATAAGAGGAAATATAAAGAGAAGGACACCATCCAGCTGACCGAAACTTGTTCAGCAGCTCTCCGACAGATGCTGCCTCCAAAGCGTGGTGATCCTGGTCAGCCCATCCCCTGTTCAATTGGAGACATGGATTGCGGATACGGTCTCTGCGATCTAGGAGCGAGCATCAACCTGATGCCATACACCATGTTTAAAAAGCTTCATGCGGGTGAGCTCGTTCCCATTCATTTCAGACTCCAGTTAGCTGATAGATCATCGATCACACCAAGAGGTATGGTTGAAAATGTAGTTGTTAGTGTGGGTAAATTTTTCTTCCCCGCTGATTTTGTGATCCTTGACATGGATGAAGATGTTGAGGTACCTCTGATTTGGTAGACCTTTCCTCAGAACTGCAAAGACTGTTATTGATGTTGACAAGGGGAAGATTACCTTGAAATTTCATGATGAAGAATTAAGCTTTGATATAAAAGATGATGCAGAAAAACACTTCTTCTCAAGCTGTTTTCTCTGCTGATTTAATTGATAATTCTTATGATCTTGATGATGACTACACCTATAGGAGTATTGATTCTTTTAATTCTTTGTTTAAGTTTTCTGATACTTTAGAGCAGGTAATAAGTCGATCCATTGAGGATGACAAAGACAGCTTTGAGATGGCCTCGGTCGTCCAGCAGCTAAATCAAGGGAAGCCATACTTTCGTTCCTCTCTCCTGTAGAAAAGTTGGACGATCCATCCAAAGACCCATACCTTCAATAGAGAAGCCTCCTACCTGGAACTTAAATCTCTCCCTTCCCATCTTAAATATGTTTTCTTGGCAGAGGGTAACACCCTGCCTGTTATTATCTCTGCATCTTTGTCTATTTTGCAGGAATCTAGACTTCTGGAGGTGCTAAAGAAACATAAAAGTGCCATGGGTTGGACAGTTGCTGACATCAAGGGGATCAATCCGGGTTTCTGCACACACCGGATTCATATGGAAGAAAATTACAAGGCAGTGAGCAACCCCAGAGAAGGTTGAATCCAAATCTAAAGGAGGTGGTCAAGGCCGAAGTACTAAAGCTTCTTGATGCAGGTATTATCTACCCTATTTCTGACAGCCAGTGGGTGTCTCCAGTCCAGGTTGTTCCAAAGAAAGGGGGGGATAGTTGCAGTGCCAAATGAGAAAGATGAATTGGTACCTCAGAGGCAAACCACAGGTTGGAGGATGTGCATCGATTACCGGCGCTTGAATGAGGCCACAAGGAAGGACCATTTCCCACTACCGTTTATTGATCAAATGTTGGAGCGGTTAGCTGGGAAGGAGTTCTACTGCTTCCTTGATGGGTACAGTGGTTATTTCCAGATTCCCATTGCGCCAGAAGATCAGGAGAAGACTACCTTCACCTGTCCTTATGGTACTTTTGCTTACAGGAGGATGCCCTTTGGTCTTGCAATGCTCCAGCCACATTTCAGAGATGTATGATGGCGATTTTTAATGAGTTTATTGAGAAAAGTATTGAAGTGTTCATGGACGACTTCTCTGTCTATGGACAAAGCTTCGATGTTTGTCTAGAGCAATTAGACCTGATCTTGGCTCGTTGTGAGGACACGAACCTTGTGCTGAATTGGGAGAAGTGCCATTTCATGGTACAAGAAGGAATTGTGCTTGGGCATAAGGTGTCAAGAGAAGGCCTCCAGGTGGACAAGGCCAAGATAGAGGTAATAGAAAAACTGCCCCCACCAACTTCAGTTAAAGATGTAAGATCTTTCCTTGGTCATGCAGGGTTTTACAGGAGGTTTATACAGGACTTCTCAAAAATTGCAAACCCCTGTCAGATTGCTACAGAAGGATATCAAGTTTCAGTTCACAGAGGAGTGCTTGACAGCATTTCAGACTATCAAAGAGAAGCTCTGCTCAGCACCAATTGTGGTCCCACCAGATTGGTCTGAACCGTTTGAGATCATGACGGATGCAAGCGACTATGCTGTGGGCGCTGCACTGTCAGAAGAAAGATAAGATGCTGAGGGTAATCACCTATGCTAGCAAGACCTTAATTGACGCACAGAAAAATTATACTACTACAGAGAAGGAGTTGCTAGCTGTGGTGTTTGCTCTGGACAAGTTTCGACCATATCTGCTTGGAAGCAAGGTGATAGTCCAACCGATCATTCAGCCCTCAAGTATCTTTTCAGAAGAATGAATCGAAACCAAGACTTCTGAGGTGGATTACTTCTCCAAGAATTTAATTTAGAAGTTGTGGATAAAAAGGGGAAGCTGAACGGAGTTGCTGATCACCTATCTAGACTTGATATCCCTGATGATGGAATCCCAATCAACGAATTCTTCCCTGATGAGACGGTGTTCAAGATTGGAAAAGTAGATGAACCATGGTGCTGACCTGGTCAATTATCTGGCTACTGGTTTAATTCCTCATGACTACAGCTATAACCAGAGGAAGAAATTCTTGTCAGAAACCCGCCACTATATCTGGGAGGATCCTATCTGTTTAGGATCTGTGCTGATGGCTTGATGAGGCGATGTCTTCCAGATAAGGAGATCCAGAGTGTAATCGAATTCTGTCATGCTAAAGAGCAGGTGGCCATCATGGTTATACAAGAACAGCTGCAAAGATATTGGAGTGTGGATTCTACTGGCCTACTCTACATAAAGATGTCCACCATTTCTGTTCCCATTGTGACCCCTGTCAGAGGATGGGAAACATTCAGAAAGCATGAGATGCCTCAGAAAGGTATTCTTGAGGTAGAACTTTTTGATGTCTGGGGCATAGATTTCACAGGCCCTTTTCCTCATCTCATGGAAATCAATACATCCTGGTAGCTGTAGATTATGTCTCAAAGTGGGTAGAAGCTATTCCATGCCACAATGCTGATTCCAAGACAGTGGTGAAATTCCTGAAGAACACATATTCACCAGATTCGGGGTGCCCAGGGCAATTATCAGTGATGGTGGCTCACTTCTGCAACCGAGCTTCGACTCCTAATGAGTAAATATGGGGTGACCCACAAGGTAGCATTACCTTACCACCCCCAAACTAATGGTCTGGCAGAAGTGACTAATCGGAGCTAAAATGGATCCTACAGAAGACTGTAAATGCATCAAGGAAGGATTGGTCAGTTAAACTAGATGATGCTTTGTGGGCATACGGACTTTCAAGACTCCTATAGGATGTCTCCTTTTAAACTTGTGTATGGAAAAGCTTGCCATCTTCCAGTCGAATTAGAGCACAAAGCTTACTGGGCATTGAAAGCCCTGAATTTTCTACACACTGCTGGAGAGAAAAGAAAATTTCAACTATCTGAACTCGAGGAACTAGAGAGCAAGCCTATGACAGTTCCAGAATTTATAAGGAGCGCACAAAGAGAATCCATGATCAGATGATCCATAAGAGAGAATTCAAAGTAGGGATCTAGTGTTGCTCTATAATTCCAGGCTGCGCCTCTTTCCTGGTAAGTTGAAATCACATTGGGCAGGTCCATTCAAAGTTGTGGGGATCTACTATGGTGCTTATGAGCTAGAGAATAAGACAGGAGAAGTATTCAAAGTAAATGGTGCTCGACTAAAGAAGTACCTAGGCGATACCTTTTCTCAGCCTCCAGCACCAGGTATATCCTTGATTGAAAGCTCCAATTCCATAAATTCTATCTCTTCTATCTGTATTGCAGCACCGCCTCCCAAAGCATCCAAGAAGCCACACCCGCAATGGTATTTCAGACTAAAGAAAGCTATTGCTAGCTGCTGTGGCGGCCCTCCTTGACCTTATCTGTAAAGTCTAGCCAGAGACTTTAACTCCGGGCAGCTTGGTGGGAGGCAACCCACCGGTTTGTATCTCTTTCTTGGTTTAGTTAATTATTTTCCTCTTTTGTTCTTATTTAGCAGAGTGTTAATCACTGTTGTGCAAATCGAAAGAGCCATGGCTCTTACTTATAACTAATGGTTTTATCTGGTTCCACTTGAGTTCTTCTGGTTTTGCAGATTTAATCTTTCAGGTACTTCACTCTAATGCTAAACTGAACTCAAGTGTGAGGAAGAATCATGGAAATGTTCATCAAGGATCAGGGAGTCCTTTAACACTTGTTATTTAATTTCTGCATTCCGTGTGTTTGTTTATTTTTGTTTGATTATTTGTGGTAATGTTTCATTTTTATGAATGAGGTTTTTAAGTAGTGGTTTTAATTTATTATAAAAAAAAACATTTTAACGTGTCCGGCTGAACTTAGCCGGACACAAATCCGGTCACGAGAAAGCGAAGCCACGTCCGGATCCGGACTCCACCCGGACACAACTAAAACGCGTGCCGATTTTTAGTTTTCTTCTCTCGTCTTTTCTCTCTGTTTCGATCTTTTTTCTTCCTCGCGACACCGACGAAACCGACCAACTACAAACCCAACCTCCATTACTTCTCCTCCAAAAACACCACCACCAATCAAACTCCACCACCACCGGATTTCGACCACCGACGACAACAGAGCCGCCGCCGCCCTACAGCCACCGTAGCCGCGCTTCCCTCATTCCGACCCGCAACCCTAACTAAAAACAGGTTTCAGAAATTTCTTCCAATTTTGCGGTTACAATTGCAATCACAGACTAAATGCGACAGATTCGGTAGTGTTTTTAGGTTTTTGATGTAATCTGCTAGCTTAGATACAACAATGTGCGATTTCAGTACCGTTTCAGTCGATTAAGGGATAGATTAGGTTGTGGTGTGTGATTTTTAATGATTAACTGCTGTCGGGATGCAAAAATGTGAGACGTTTTGTGCCAATTTCGTGAATTCTGCCTTGAATGTGTGTATTCGACGCTTGTGTGTTCGCGGTGAAATTTTTTTTAGGGTTAGTCGACGCGTCCGGCTGCGTCCGGCTAGGTTGACCCGGACGTAGGTCCGGACATGTGTAAAGTTTCCGAATTTTTGTGCAATTGTTTCTGGGTGAATGTTGTTCTGTTTAATGTTATAGTGTGCAATGTTTGGCTATTTTAATGCCTTGTTTCTCAAATAAACTGTGTGAAAGAATATGTTCAAATCGAATATGCTGCGATTGGTTTCGGGTTTTGGCGTGGCTGCTACTTCTGTTTACTTACTGCTTGTGTTTTATCTGATAGATGGCTCGCACTAGAGGTGGTCCTGCACGCTGAGGGTCCTCTTCGAGGAACCCACGCCCTGACGACGAGTCAGAGCCGGCCCCACTACGCGAGGATGGATTCCGTTCTGCTACCACCCGGGCTTGGTATGAGCGGGGTGGAGCCTTCGTCATCGAGAGGCGTATCACTGACGAGGCAGCAGCTGAGGCCGGGCTTACAACTATCTTTGAGAGTCTCGGGGCCACCAGCATATTGCGCATGGGCGAGGGAGTGTTCTCTCCAGAGCTGGTACGCGAGTTTTATGCCAATGCTGTGCGTCAGACACGACACACAGCATTACTTCCTACGTACGCCAGTTCGAGGTGGAGGTAACCCCTGAGTCTTTTTCTGAGATTTTACTTCTCCCGGATAACCCGGACACACATAGAGATATTTCAGAGGATGCACTTAGGGAGAGTAAGACTAGGTGGTTAAGCGAGGTCGGTAATACTACTCGCCGACGAGGTGAGGAGCATAAGACTGTACTCCCGTATGCCATTCTTCCTTCCCTTCAGCAGAGGACCCTAGCAGAGATCCTCAGTCATCAGATCCGGCCTCAGGCTGGGAATGATGCTTCTGACGAGGATTGTGTCCTCCTAGACTACCTCATAGCCTCACCACATCCAGCAGCCCAGCAGATGTCGCTAGCCTACGTCATGTTCAGACAGCTGCATAAGGTGGTGACATATCTGTGGATGAAGAAGAAGAAGATCACACCTATCTTTCCTATCTTCATCCAGCATCTTCTTATCTCTACCCTCCCCGATGACATCTTCACTGACATGCGTATGAGGGAGGGTGAGACACCCATCTCCCTTACGACCTTCAGGAGATGGGGCTTCGCCTAGACGACGGCAGCTGGGTGAAGGGCAGCTCGGGCCTAGGATCCACTGGTACATCTGCGAGCTCTAGCTCTACACCGGCCACTGCTACCATGGCGCCCCCCACGGCCCCAGTGATGAGCATCCCACCTGAGATGCAGACTCTGATGGACTCCATTCTCCAGCAGTAGCAGAGGATGGAGCAGAGATTCGGGGGTATGGAGCAGCAGTTTGGTTCTGTACAGCAGCAGGTAGGGGAGGTCCAGCAGCGCCAGGTGCGCATGGAGGGACATATCGATGAGATCCGCCAGACACAGGGCCACCTCCAGGCAGAGCAGACCTCCATCACTGAGCGCTTAGAGCGCAGTGATGGTTTACACCGAGAGGCTGCTAGGTTCATGGCAGATGCATCCACTCAGCAGGCCCAGAACTACCAGCTCATGCAGATGCTCATTGCCCAGTTGGGAGCGAGACAGCCACCACCACCACCACCACCGCCTCAGTGATAGCCACTCTATTTTTTACTGCTTTCTTTTCTTTTGTTGGGTTTTCTGTACTTTACTTTTTCTTCTTAGACTTATTTTACTTTTGTTTGTTAAAACTAACGGAAACATGGGACTGCAGGTGAAGTGGTATTAGATATATTCAGCAGTGTTTTAAATTCTAAATTGCTAAATTACTTGTTTCTCTGAGCAGTGCAGCGTTCTAAAATGATTACTTTACATGTCACCTCTACTGCGAAACAAATGGATATAAGTACAGGAAATGGAACCACACTACTTGCGAACGTCTGCTAAGCTTAAACTATGGGGAGTATTCTTTCTCTAAATATGACTCATTCGATTCAAATATTCTCTGTAGTTCGAGTTAATGCACTTTATTCTGTGGTTGTACGTGCCAGTGAAAATTTAGCAACTCTTAATCTGCACACAACCTATACTGTCTGTGACTCATAAGGAATCTCTCGACCCCTGCCAAACTTCAAGTGTGAGGAAGAACATCTTCCTCAATCCATAACACCAGGGGAGTCTCAGTTCATAATTTCACTTATTTGATGTTCCCCATTTGTTGCGTTGAGGGTTAATTATGGCATATGCATCTATTGAGTATAGCATGTTTTGAAAGCTCTTTTCTCTGTTTTTCTCTTTGACCAATGAGGACATTGCTCATCTTACGTGTGAGGAAGGAGAGACCTTTCCCTGAAAACATGCTAATTGTTCTTTAATGCCACACTTGCTTTTTGCTGCTCTAATGCCTGTGCACACCAAGTGATGTTAAACCAAAGTGAAAACCGTAGGAATCTTTTTGCTTGATGAGGTTTGTATAAAACTAGTTTTATTTAAAACTACTCTCTTTTCACTAAAAATCTGGTAGATTGGCTAGTTGTGGAAACTAGATTATTTAGCTGGGGATT